>JBAKBP010018447.1:0-46710 GCA_037953745.1 Lithodes maja | reverse complement strand
CCGTAGGTTTAGTAGCAGGAGGGGTTACCCTGAGATTATGATGAGTGATAATGCCACCACATTTGTTAGCGGAGCCAGTACATTACGGGAGTTGATGGATGATGCAAGGTTAAAAGGTACTCTAGCGGAATTCAAGTGCGAGTGGCGGTTTATACCGGCCAGGGCGCCATGGTTCGGTGCCATATGGGAACTAGTGATTGGCATCCTAAAGGCTGGATTGAAGAAGGTACTTGGTCGAGCATTGGTTACCACAGAGGAACTGAATACGGTATTGCTGGAGCTCGAGGCCACAGTCAATGATCGCCCGCTTGGTTACAGCTACAGTGATCTTGAAGACCCTCTACCCATCACTCCTTCACAACTGGTTCATGGGAGGCGGATCAGAAGCTTTCCAAGGCGGGAAGTCACGGAGGAAGATCTCAGGGACACGACTTGGCGTAACAATGATTCCGTCAACCAACACTTCTAATATGTTACGAAGCTCTCACATGACCTGTGGAAAAGGTGGAGCACTGATTATCTAATATCACGCAGGGAGCAACATCGTCACTTAATGGTAAAAAAAGGGATAGCATCGCCGCAAGTTGGGGACATCGTTCTAGTACATGATGACGGCCCCCGACTTTTTTGGCGTATAGGTCGGATAATGAAACTTCTTCGTGGTCCTGACCACGAATGTAGGGAAGTTCAGGTAAAAACAGGAGCCGGTTTGACCACCAGACCGGTGGTTAAGCTATACCCACTAGAGATAGATTTAGAGGTAGTGGATGGCGACAGCAAACCGAACTCTGATAATATCCTTCCTGCTACTGGAGCGGACCGAGGTGATACCCCTCAGAGGCCGTCACGTCGGGCTGCTTTGGGTTCCTCCCAGTTGTGGCGATCCATGATCGGGACGGGACAATTGTAAATACTTTGTATATAACTGGTGGCGGAGTATGTCGTGAATCCTAGCTGGTATATATACCGTAGTTTGAATTTCCCGGGTTCACGACAGCTGGTTCCTTTTTGTTTATACACATTACTTTATTTATCTTTGTGGATAAATATTACTGTGGTTGCACAAATTATATCTTAGTTTATTTTCCCTTATTATTTAATCACGGGAGACAATATAGAACCCTTAAATATATTTATATTGTTACAATAAAAGGATATCTCAGTACACTTCACACAGAGACTTCGTCGTCCCGTACACAACAACCACCAGTTGCTGCCACATTTCAACAGAACTTCACTGAACTACACCTACCGACATGTCCATCACCTAACCTACACTCTTATCATCACAGCTAAGTTCCTTTAATACTAGAAGTACTTCATAGATATTACTGGGACTACCACAGATAACCTACACATACATGTTTACAAGTAAGTCAAACGCCGACCCGGTATCATATTTATAGCCTAGGCCATTTTCATCTTCCCAGGTTTAATTATTTACTTTATATCCATTTCTCCTCTACCCCCTAGGAATAATATTCAGGATAATATGTTTACATTAACTTTAGTGTGAGTCTGAACTCAACACTAAACTCTTCAATGCTCTATGAAAACACTGGAAGTCTAGTCCTACAGCAAACAGATATGGTATCTTCTGAAAACTTCTGATGCTCTAAGATGCTCGTCGAATATAGAACAGAAATAATGCAGGGGCAGGACACCAAAGCGGGTATCTTAACCCTTAAATGTCGGGGCGCAACATAAGTCGAGTTAAATAAAGCTGGACTATGTGGCGGTGCTCGACATATATCGTGTGGCAATTTCAGCACGTAATGTGGCTGAGAGAGAGAGACAAGTGGTGGCAGGAGAGTAGCGAGCGTATGACTGCTCCAGACCACCGCGGCGAACCTACTGACACGAATCCCACCTCCTCCCTCCCTCTCTCACTCGCTATATACGGAATTGTATGGGGAAAGTGCCTAATTACATGCTTTTTGCACTCGCGTTGCACGGTTATTGCAAGAAAACTAGCCATCATAAAAGGATCGTTATGGTGTCATTCGAAAGCTCTGTTTATGCCCTTTCAGGGATAGATACTTGTTTTACGTTCTGGGTCTTATTTAGGCATGAAAATGATCACGTAAACAGCCCTATTTTGGCTAAAAACACCCCGCTGGGCGGTACATATAAATAAACCGCATAGGCCGCTCGTAAGGTGTTAAATACACCAACAAGTAGGATACATATATATAAAACAAGGGAGTGCAACAACTCTGTGACAGCACTAATAACAGCCACTCAAAACAGTACTTCCTTAGCCAAAGTAACAGCCATACTGGGTTGTCCACTATGCATCAACCTAGGCTAAAATAATACGTGAATAATTCCTAAAGCATACGCAGTTAAAGTTAATAAACACAATGCTGTCTTTATTACTAATAAAGTCTAGCAGCGGCAGAAAAGGTACAAGGAGCCTAGGCAGAGCGCAAGCATGCTCGTAGCCTACTGTCTCCCCTTGAACAGATTTCCCTTATGTTACGTTAAGTGACTAGGAGGCTCTCTTGGTAAGTCCAGATCTCAAGTATCTGGTCTTACCCTGGCGCTCCACAAAGGTCAACAAAATGAGGTAGCAAGCATACAAGCAAGAGTAGGCAAAAGCCCTTCGCTTGTATACTGCTACACTCGCAAAGGAAAAATATGCACAAGGGTTACAGGCTACCTAGCTCCGTCGAAGTCGTACAGGCTCTGACTTGCCATATACATAACTCAGACAACGACCAAAGATACCCTCCACTGTCTAGTATTAAATAGTAGGAAAGAACAACCCAATAATTAGAAGCACCCAATACTATGATACCATGTGACTATGACTCTAATAATCCCTAAAGCTAGTGAAAAACATATATGTGAGAACTGGTGCTGGTAATACGACTGGCCGACTATGGAAGTCGTATGCAGAACTAGAAGGGATGGATAAATGAATAAAGATGAGAAGTATTGGAAAGAAGGAGTTCAGAGAGAGAAACAGTAGTAAAGAGGGTTAGATTGGGGACAGATTGCAAGGGATGTCTAGGACCAAGCACAACATACCAAGCTCTAAGGAGACACGCGGGTAGGAGCCCCCCAGCACCAAGCCAAGACAGCGGCCCCCAATCACAGACGACTACGTCATGAAGAGCAGGTGTCATATGACGCGCCAGGCCCGCCGGCCAATCACGAGCGTGTGAACCTCCGTCCAAGCGAGGAAGGCACACGTACATACACACGCACATACTACCACCTCGCTGCCTCCCTTATCTCTTTCTCCTTGCAACTTCACACTACATATCTTATACTCTATCAATGATATAAAATACTTCCAAGTGTCACAGACAAGAATGAAGACAAACAGTGATCTGTCTGTAACAACATGAATACTAAGAAAGAAAGAACATCGTTCTACGATTATTCTAGCCCATTTCACTGCCCTGGCGAGCACTAGCGAGTACGAGTACATTCTGGCAAGCTGGCCAGCGTAACACCCCGCCCAAGGTGTGGGACGTTTTAACCTCAGGTAAACGCCACATCTGACCAGACAGAATGCCCACCAACCCCGCATCATCCAGCTACTCCCCCAAGTTGTGAAAACAAGGCACAATCACAAACATAAAACACTTCATTATATATAAAAAAAATCTACACAACACTTCCCCAAAATAATAGTATCACTTAACAATATTACGCTCAACGAGCAAGCTTCAACAAACCTAGCCTACTAAGACAAAAACTCAGAATGTCTTAGATTCTTGCTGTAACATACTGCACTTATATACTATCAAAAGAAAGAGTTTTATGTGAGGTTTTTGTATTTTTTTAATAGTGCTTTTTTGGCGGCTTTGCACTACAGGGGCAAGCTTAATTTTTTCTCCACTCTCAAACCAACACTGACTGAACGGCGAGGGTGCTCCTTAAAACATACCCTCCCGTGACAAACAATCAGCCAGAACATTATCAGTGCCCTTAACATGCCACACATCCATCTTGTGTTCCGGCAGTAAAACAACACCTGACACTGATAAACTGCCCAGTCCATCACAAGACTGGCACTTCTCTTCGCTCTCTCCGGCAACGGGACCTGCCAATAACCTTTCACTATTTCCACCTTAGTGATAAACGAGGCAGCCCCGATGCGGTCTATGGGGTCGTCAACTCTGGATAAGGTATAGGCGTCTGTCAGGGATGATGCACCAACACTCTTGCAACCAACACAAACACAGATCTTGCCACTCAACTCAGGTTGCAAAGTCACTGGCAACGACCACTCACGATATCCCTTATCCCTCAGACCCTTTTCCAACATGTAGTTCAGCTCTGCTTTCACGACAGGCTGTCGAGCAGGATTTATACGGTAGGGAGCCAATTTGAGCCTTGCACTGTCTCCAGCCTCCATGTCGGGTGCCACCCGAATCAGGCCTGGAGAATCAACAAACATGCGGACGTACTGCCACAGCCTAGTAAACGACTTCTCTTGACGCTTAGAAACAAGAGGTTGCAACTTATCTCGAAGAACAACATGCTCATTGTCCTCCCACAACCCAGCCGGGACCGCAGCTTCTAAACTATAGCCTCCCTCCTTCTCCACCTCTGTCCCTAAAACAGCCAGGTCATGAGAGGGACAATCTGTACCACCTGTGCAGTCACTCCCACAGCTCATACGTGCTAATGCTTCCCCGCCGATACCGTACATGCCCACCCCCGCATTCCTTGCGACTACATCTGCCTGCGCAGCATCACCGCCTTCCACGCCACGGCCAGATACAGTCGGTCTATGGTAGGGCTGTTGCATTTTACTAAAGCAGCATTGGGAGGCTATGCGACGATCGGGCGTATCTAGTCCATAGTTACCCTCACCAATCTGCTTAATGTCCTGATACTGACCACCACCCTTAGCAGCCATGGGTCGACCCTGACCTGACAACCATGCCAAAGCCTCGTCGCCCACCTTGAACAACCGAAACAACGAGGCCAACGGTTTACTCACACCCAAGTGACCTGCCAGCGGAACATCGTGCACCGCATGAGTTGTGAGGCCTGGGTGCTCGGCACAAACAGTGGGGTATGAACCGAGCAGGTGCTGGAGCACTGCACGCTGCTGCTCAGGCAGGTGCTCAAGCGCTTCCACAGCCACCCGACTCGTGTTCCCCGCCCACTGCTCCGCCGAAACATGACAATCCCAACTTTTCACCACCTGTGCCTCACTGCCCCCCTCTCCTTCTCCACTTTGGCCGCTGCAGACCAACACAGGGACAGTAGGCTGCTCAGGTGGTTGCCTCACAAACTCCTTTAACAGGTTCACATGGCATGCTTCCCCGTCCTCATCGAGTTCAATAGCCCCGTTCCCACAACTCTCAAGACTAGGATCTTCTAGTTGCACCTGGGAACTACTCTGTCGCGGAGTGCCATCACGCCCTACCATGTCACTAGGGGGGACAGGTTCTGGGGCCACTCCGGAGCTCAAATTTGGTGCAAGTACCGAGTCACCAAGGAGTGTCGCTGGGTCCAAACTCTCAATCCGACCACCAGCCTCGACGTTCTCCTTCCGACCCTTCCTCCGCTGGTCTGAAACCTGGGTACTAGGCTGTAACACCTGAGCGGACTGAGATCTCTCGAGCCCCTCTTGCCCCTCCCTACTCGTGTCGGCCGCCCTCTTGGCAACGACTAAGGGTGGAACCTCGGAAGTAGGCACCGCAAAGTCGTTACCGAGAAGGAGGTCGACCCCCTCAACTGGCAATTTCTCCACAACACCCACATCCAACTCCCGTGTCACACCGTCCACCTCAAGCTCCACTCTGACTAGCGGGTAAGACCGCGTAGCATTGATACCTTGAACCACCACAACCCGAGCCGCGTTAATAGGCTTGCCAGTGAAGTTCTTAATAAGTGTCTGGGAAGCGCCCGTATCACGCAGCAACTCAAACCTATGCTCCACACCATCCCACCTCACAGTGCCGTGCCCCCTATGACCGCAAAAAGCATCTCGGACGGATGACGAGCCCTCCTGCTGCTTCTGCACCGACTGTGACTTCGCAACCGACATATTACTCCGGGCAAACGCGGAAGACCTCAAAGACACACCGATGTTGCTCACTAGTGACACCACTGCTGTAGGCGGTGTGCTCGGACATGAGCGCGCAATATGCCCCTTCTCATGACACTTGAAACACTCCACTTCGCTCTTGGACTTCCTCTGAGGTGAGGAAGGGCCCTGGCCTTTCTTTAACGGGAAGGGTTTCGACTTGGGATCAAAATTGGCACCAGTACTCTTAAATGTGTAATTAGTTGTGTCCTTAATTCGGGGGGGTGGAGTGGTACGCCACTGGTTACCTGCCTCAGCTCTCTGTGCAGACCCGCACCCACGAATCAATGACAACCTGAGGTCAGCCAACTGAGCCGCCTCCTGCAGAGTTTTAGGTTGCTTTTCTTTCAGGTTAAGAGTCAAGTCACTGCCAGTACATTTGAAAAAAATTTCTAACAACACTAATTGCTTCACTGCATCAAAAGTAGTTGCCTTCTCCGACCTCAACCAATTCTCAAATGCATCTGACAGCTCTCTAGCATGTTCCTGGAAAGTACTCTCCTTTCTCTTAGGAACAGCCCTAAACTTCAGCCTATAGGTCTCTGGCTGCAACTCATACGCCCTCAGGACAGCCTCTTTCAACGCCTCATAATTCACACCAGAATCTAGGGGCAAAGCATCGTACGCCTTGAGTGCTTTCCCCGTCAATCATGATGAAACAAGGGCTGCCCACTTCTCCTCGGGCCATTGGTGCTCCCGGCACTTTTTCTCAAAACGGAGAAAGAATTCTGTAACTCCTATCTCATCAAACACTGGAACCAACTTTAGTAGATGTGACAGGGACTGGTCATGGGGTCGACCCCCCTGGACGACCCGGTTCCTCGTCACCTCTACACAAGTTTTCTCTAGGTCAATATCGGCACAATACCTTGCAGAGTCAGCCTGATACCTATACTTGAGCTCAGCCTCCTGCTGCTGCTGCTTCTGCCTGAGCTCAGCCTCTTGCTGCTGCTGCTGCTGCCTGAGCTCAGCCTCTCGCTGCTGCTGCTGCTGCTGCCTGAGCTCAGCCTCATGCTTTCGCTGCTCGAGCTTGGCAAGCTCGAGCTGAAACATCTTGGGAGTCAAACTTTGAAGAGGGGGTGCTACTATTGGGGACCCACCCCGTGAGTCACCTAGAGGCATACCCAACCGCCAGCGGACATCGGCCTGCGGGAACGTACTTGGCTCCGGAACCCGAGGGGGGGCCATGATAGGAGTTGTGTGGAATGGGGGCTGGGACGAAGGTGCCCCAGCTCCCGCTCCACCTGAACCCCCATGCACCCCACCCAGCACACAGGTAACCAGCTCACTTCTTGACAAACCGCTAGTACCAGAAAACCCTAAGACCGTGGCTACACACTGAAGTCCGTACCGGTCCAGTCCCGACACCCGGTCCGCCGTCACAGGCTCCTCCAAAAACCTCCGAGTATCCTCCTCATTGTTCACCACCCGAACGCCGTCATCCAACTCCACCTTCTCCACCTCCTCGCCTGTCTCTCGCACTGTGCCCTCACTATACTCAGACCCGTCCAGTGACATGATGGAGTCAACAAAAAAATTCTCCAGTCAAGACAAAAGTAGCCAAACTCTCGCGTAGCTTTATTCACAAAAATATTCGAAGATATTTTTAAGTGCAATACTAGGTCACCAATAAACTCCAACAAGTTCCATATATCCTCAAAACAATGTCCACTGCCAACACTGCGAGAAATAAATTCAACCCCAAATGGCAATAAGATTTCTCCCAAAAAAAACTGCAATATTCAGTTCACTATATACTGGACTAAGGTCGCCATTTGTTACGACCGGCACAACGAAATAAACAAGGGCACTTAATATTGGACTAGAAGATAGGCTATATCTGCAACAACGGTACGCTAATTCCAAACCCTCGAACTATTACGCCGGTGAACAAAACACTTAAACCCTCCAGAGTTAATCTACTGGATAACGGGGTATCAATTAACTGGGTTTTAGTGCACTTCTACAAAGGCTTTCCAGTGACGGCAAAGCCTACTCACAACAGGAGTACTTTACGTTAATAAAATGCTCTCAAGTAATAACAATGCTTAAATAAACTATAACAAGATTTAATAAAGGAGTATATGTTTACGTTAACTTTAGTGTGAGTCTGAACTCAACACTAAACTCTTCAATGCTCTATGAAAACACTGGAAGTCTAGTCCTACAGCAAAAGATATGGAATCTTCTGAAAACGTCTGATGCTCTAAGATGCTCGTCGAATATAGAATAGAAATAATGCAGGGGCAGGACACCAAAGCGGGTATCTTAAATACACCAACAAGTAGGATACATATACATAAAACAAGGGAGTGCAACAACTCTGTGACAGCACTAATAACAGCCACTCAAAACAGTACTTCCTTAGCCAAAGTAACAGCCATACTGGGTTGTGCACTATGCATCAACCTAGGCTAAAATAATACGTGAATAATTCCTAAAGCATACGCAGTTAAAGTTAATAAACACAATGCTGTCTTTATTACTAATAAAGTCTAGCAGTGGCATAAAAGGTACAAAGAGCCTAGGCAGAGCGCAAGCATGCTCGTAGCCTACTGTCTCCCCTTGAACAGATTTCCCTTATGTTACGTTAAGTGACTAGGAGGCTCTCTTGGTAAGTCCAGATCTCAAGTATCTGGTCTTACCCTGGTGCTCCACAAAGGTCAACAAAATGAGGTAGCAAGCATACAAGCAAGAGTAGGCAAAAGCCCTTCGCTTGTATACTGCTACGCTCGCAAAGGAAAAATATGCACAAGGGTTACAGGCTACCTAGCTCCGTCGAAGTCGTACAGGCTCTGACTTGCCATATACATAACTCAGACAACGACCAAAGATACCCTCCACTGTCTAGCATTAAATAGTAGGAAAGAACAACCCAATAATTAGAAGCACCCAAATACTATGATACCATGTGACTATGACTCTAATAATCCCTAAAGCTATTGAAAAACATATATGTGAGAACTGGTGCTGGTAATATGACTGGCCGACTATGGAAGTTGTATGCAGAACCAGAAGGGATGGATAAATGAATAAAGATGAGAAGTATTGGAAAGAAGGAGTTCAGAGAGAGAAACAGTAGTAAAGAGGGTTAGATTGGGGACAGATTGCAAGGGACGTCTAGGACCAAGCACAACATACCAAGCTCTAAGGAGACACGTGGGTAGGAGCCCCCCAGCACCAAGCCAAGACAGCGGCCCCCCATCACAGACGACTACGTCATGAAGAGCAGGCGTCATATGACGCGCCAGGCCCGCCAGCCAATCACGAGCGTGTGAACCTCCGCCCAAGCGAGGAAGGCACACGTACATACACACGCACATACTACCACCTCGCTGCCTTCCTTATCTCTTTCTCCTTGCAACTTCACACTACATATCTTATACTCTATCAATGATATAAAATACTTCCAAGTGTCACAGACAAGAATGAAGACAAACAGTGATCTGTCTGTAACAACATGAATACTAAGAAAGAAAGAACATCGTTCTACGATTATTCTAGCCCATTTCACTGCCCTGGCGAGCGCTAGCGAGTACGAGTACATTCTGGCAAGCTGGCCAGCGTAACACCTTCACAAAGGCTAACTAATATCTTTCCCTTACCCCTGCTGGTGCTATATTGGATAAAGTATGCTACCCCACAGGGCAAGTAGTGTTATCTGACATAGACCCAAAAGCTTAAAATAACCAGCCACCCCAGTTCTGTAAAGTTCTGCATCAAAGTTCTTATAAGACCAGAGTAGACAGGAGTTCTCTCCTGCGTTAACTCGATTCTATTGTACTAAGGCCACAGTCTAGAGTATATAGTAGTCAAGGTCTTACACCAGAGAGCTCGTGGTAAACTGTGGGAACCCAGTCACGTCAGGACAACCCCCCCGGCCAGCGGATCTACCCCAGATTGGATTACTAATTCTACACCCATTGGATTATTTATTCTACACATCGAAAGTGAAGTTATTATACCGTAAAAATTATAGAAGATCTAACTGTGGAAAGTTGTTGTTGTTGTTGTTGTTGTTCCCCAAGCTGCCTGGCCGAACAGCCCCAAGGCCCCAAGCACGGCCAAGGTCATAACCGAGCGCCCCCACAGAACCTTCCCTGCCGACCACAATAAAGCCTGGGTGACCGAAGCCACTCCATGGCGGGGAGCTGAGGAGGGTGCGGAAACGCCCGGGAAACCAAAGCCCCACCCAGGGCCCTGTGCTCCTCAGCAATTATGAAGAGAAAGTTGAGGGGCAAGGGAAAAATGTGACGCTTTGGCTTCCAATCTTGGTAGATTGGGAGGTCAATCCAAGGAAGAGACGCCGTCACTCGAGATCTAGAAGATATATAAGCAAAAGGAACAGTCAGAGTAAGCTATGGGTATGGCAGAGATCGCTCAGTTCTCACTCTGATAGACCAGCCCATTACCAGCTGTGGAAAGTATATATACTTAGTGTATTATCAGGGAGAAAGTATATAAAGATAAAAAGTGAAAGTAGTACAAATATATCTACTAGGTATATCATAACAAATATTCTGGAAACATCGGATACTAAGCATGTATGCAAAAACCGAGAGAAAGGAAGTACTAGTGAAACCCACAAAGAAATCTTGGAAGTACTGATAATAATTCTGTTAAAGTAAATAACAAATAAAATAAAGTTAGCTTCTGCATAAGCACCAAAGTGAATTAACAACAGAAAAATAATTACGTTCAGCTCCCAAATCCAGAACAACTCTCCGCAGGTAAAACCTAACAGTTCATATATATAATTACTACATAACCTTTCAAAGCACAAGTGTAAATCTTCGATTGAAAGTAGTGCTATTCTTATCTCTGAAATAAATACAGGACAAGTGAAATCTTTCAGTTAGAAAGCGGTCCCTAATACTTACTTAGATATTACATAGAATAATCCAGTCTTGCGAATCAGACGTAGTGGAGCCTCGTTCGTGCACTTTAATTGTTTGTGTTCTTGACCATTGTTGTTCTAGTTTTTACGTATGCGATATTCTTGTGCAAATAAACGGAATATGAAAATACGTTGTGTGATAATTATCCTCTTTTGTCTTTCTGTGTCTGTGGTAAAACAATATAACTTCTCCAGTTAGGAAGAGCCCACTTGATTAAAACCAATTAAACCCCAGTAAAAAACCTGGCATAACATTGGCGGCAGCTGTGGTTCTTGATTCGCGAAGGAAGTTGTTGGACACAGTAATCAGGAAAGAGATAGAGAACACATACATCATCATGAATCCAGAAATCCCCATACCGACGTATGACGCGGAAACTCAGGATATTCGCACGTACCTAGAGATGGTCAGCCCGCTAATCAGCCTGGCACACCAATCCGATCAAGTGAAGAATGGTCTCTTGTTAATGCACCTGGGTAAGGCCGTGCCCCTGGTAGCCGGAAAGTTAACCCCAGAAATGACATGGGAAACTTGCCAAATTGTTGTGATAAACGCTATTCAGCCATCACTAGGCCCCGTTGCAGCCAAAATCAACGAAATCAAGTACAGAGGGAACCTAAACAGTACCTTGAGAATAGTGAGCCGACAGGTAAAACGTGCTTACCCTCTGTACACTTATGAGCAACAACAGCAACAGGTGTTCTGTGTGCTCTTAAGGATCCTTCCCTCAAATATTAGGGAATACTTTGATATCCACGATCCCATGGGATTTACAAAGGATATCATCACTATTCGCAAGCTGTTGGCCAGCCGGCCTAAAACTTCCACAATAGAAGCCATCAGAAACCCCCCCACGCTCCCTCAAGTGTACCGAAGACCCGGACAAACCAAAAAACAAAGGAAAAGATCGCAGTACTCATCCCAAGGCCGCCCCCAACCCCTCTCGTCAGGCCACCCACAAGGAAATCTGCGAAGCTCCCCTAACCACCATCATCCTGGTCGATCTTACCAGAACAACCAACAGGAAACCCGAGGCCCTCAACATTTTTTTTAAATTCAGGATCTTCGCCCGTACCTGGAGATTGCCTCGGCAAGGAAACCTGTACCCTGGAGCACTCACCCTCAAGAGCCCATTAGGTTAAATTACCCATTCAGTTGGGAAGCTTGCGATCCCGCTTACCCGATCCCTGACACCTGGGACCCAGCTAAGACAATGGACATTGAGTGCCAGTGTGAGGAGTGCTGTCTACAGGAAATTTACCAAATTCAAGCCATCGATGAAGACCAAGAGGAAGAAGAAATAGAGGAGATGGAAGACCCTCCTTGAGATTTTTTTGAGCCTCCCCCGCCCATTTATATGGCCTCGGCGAGGGAGCCTGTGCCGTGGACACCTCCACCCATCTACCACCCGGCTAAAGAAAAGGACTGCATCGAGTACCACGATGAAGAAGACTGTCCCCCGGAAATGTACCAAATTCAAGCCATCGATGAAGACCAAGAGGAAGAAGAAATAGAAGAGATGGAAGACCATGAAGACCAAGAGAAAGAAGAAGTAGAAGAGATGGAAAACCCTCCTCAAGATTTTTTTGAGCCTCCCCCGCCCATTTATATGGCCTCGGCAAGGGAGCCTGTGCCGTGGACACCTCCACCCATCTACCACCCGGCTAAAGAAAAGGACTGCATCGAGTACCACGATGAAGAAGACTGTCCCCCGGAAATGTACCAAATTCAAGCCATCAATGAAGACCAAGAGGAAGAAGAAATAGAGGAGATGGAAGACCCTCCTCGAGATTTTTTTGAGCCTCCCCCGCCCAGTTCTATGGCCTCGGCGAGGGAGCCTGTGCCCGGAAAAACTCCACCCATCTACCACCTAGCTAAGATTGAAGACATTCCAGTAGACCCCCCTAGAAGGATTCCAAAAATCAAAATAGTGATCAGGAACAAAAGCCATAACCATCAGGCTAAAGCCACTCCTAAAGCCAAATCACCAAAGAAGAAAAAAGTCAACATCCAACCACAGCCACCTCAGAAGCCTCCACATCCTCGACCACCTACCTCCACCGGTTTTTATGGTAAAGCCTGCTCTACATCTTCACCAACAGCCTCCATGTCTACCACATCACCTTCAGCACCTCCGAAATCACATGAACCTCCTCCATCCAACCCTTCTTCACCTGCCCCATCCGCCGAAGATAATCTCTCCTCCTATGATACAGTCGGGCTAAAACACCCACCTGCACACAACATTCGTCGATCAGCCACTGTTCCTTTTGTCTCCGATCAATCATCAGTGTTCGCTCCAACCTTGAAGATAGCAAGCAATACTCACGTAGTTTCAGCACCCTCATCCATCATCACTGTAATCCATCAAAACCCAATCAACAAAAAGGGTTCCCTGACTCCCACAAGGATTAAGAAAACCAACACCTCAACCAAAACCAAGCCTGCAACAACCCGCATTCCCAGAAGTGGTCCTCACATCAAGAAAATCATCGGGACCCAAACAAATGACGTAACTAAGAATATTAAGTCCCTACATCAACTAGTAGCAGCCCTCGGGACATATACAGAGATACCTTGCATAACTCTTTATGCTAACCTGAACAAACCAGCAGATGGAAGCTCAATGACATGGTGGGAATATCTCGATAAATGGAAATTTGTTTCCACCAAGAAAATGCCTGGTGTGACCAGCTCCAGCCACGAGGTCGTGGCTTTGATGGGGAAGAAGGAAGTGAAATAACAGGAAAGCATTCTCACCACCACAGCCAACATACCGAGATCCCCATCCCTACCTCCACCATCACCAACACCACCACCACAGCCACCATACCGAGACCTCCACCTTTACCTTTACCTTCACCACCACCACCACCACCACCACCATCTCCACCAACATTGTTGTCAATAACAGAGACACATGCAGTTAACCAAGCATTCACCACCACCAAGCCGTTTTCCCTCTCATCCTACCACACCTCCTCACCACAGTGGAAGAATGGGAAACAGTTCACCACCACACCACCAGGTGACGCGTCAGAGGCAGAGTTCACCAACACACCGCCAGGGGAGCAACAACTCAAGGTCATCTCCCTGTACCAACAATGATATACCCTGCAAATCCAGAACACGAATTGCTACCATCAATATGACACGTCTCCCAACACCAGAAGGGAACTTACTCATCACCATCAACAATCCCAAAGCCCAGAGAAAGGAAAAACGGTAAATAAGAAAAAAGATAATCTCCCATCCACCCCCGACGCAACAAGGGCACAACCCCCGAACCAGACAGATGTGATCGCAACATTACCGACGAGATGAGATGCCCTCCAACACCAGGAAAGAACTTAATCATCAACTGGAACAATGCCAAAGCACCAAGAAGTGAGAGAAGTGGGAAAGACAGGCGACACCAAGAATGGCACCATCAATACCGGACCTCCCCTCGCCACTCTAGACCGCAGCCGCCCCGCCACCATATTCAGAGGAGTCGAGGTACACAGTTAACCCCTGTCACCCCCCCTCCAAGCCACATGGAGCCAACCGCCCTACAATACCCTACCCCTAGGCGCCTTTCTGATGCTCATTTCACACCACCGCCAAGACACTGAGGAAAAGGTGATCTCAGCAGGAGATTCTAAGATCGACACTCAGCCAGAGAGCTGTCCTTGCCACCCACAGACGTAAGGCAGTTTCGAAACCTGAGGGCTCGATATGACAAACTGTTCTCGCCACCCACAGACGTGAGACTGTTCTAATATTGAGACAACCCCAGTTAATTATTTTCAGTGGGTATCAACAAGGCTAGTTATTAGACTCCTTCACAAAGGCTAACTAATATCTTTCCCTTACCCCAGCTGGTGCTATAGTGGATAAAGTATGCTACCCCACAGGGCAAGTAGTTTTATCTAACATAGACCCAAAAGCTTAAAATAACCAGCCACCCCAGTTCTGAAAAGTTCTGCATCAAAGTTCTTATAAGACCAGAGTAGACAGGAGTTCTCTCCTGCGTTAACTCGATTCTATTGTACTAAGGCCACAGTCTAGAGTATATAGTATTCAAGGTCTTACACCAGAGAGCTCGTGGTAAACTGTGGGAACCCAGTCACGTCAGGGCAACCCTCCCCGGCCAGCGGATCTACCCAAGATTGGATTACTAATTCTACACCCATTGGATTATTTATTCTACACATCGAAAGTGAAGTTATTATACCGTAAAAATTATAGAAGATCTAACTGTGAAAGTATATATACTTAGTGTATTATCAGGGAGAAAGTATATAAAGATCAAAAGTGAAAGTAGTACAAATATAATTATCTACTAGGTATATCATAACAAATATTCTGGAAACATCGGATAATAAGCATGTATGCAAAAAGCGAGAGAAAGGAAGTACTAGTGAAACCCAAAGAAATCAGGGAAGTACTGATAATAATTCTGTTAAAGTAAATAACAAATAAAATCAAGTTAGCGTCTGCATAAGCACCAAAGTGAATTAACAACAGAAAAATAATTACGTTCAGCTCCCAAATCCAGAACAACTCTCCGCAGGTAAAACCTAACAGTTCATATATATAATTACTACATAACCTTTCAAAGCACAAGTGTAAATCTTCAATTGAAAATAGTGCTATTCTTATCTCTGAAATAAATACAGGACAAGTGTAATCTTATAGTTAGAAAGCGGTCCCAAATACTTACTTAGATATTACATAGAATAATCCAGTCTTGCGAGTCAGACGTAGTGGAGCCTCGTTAGTGCACTTTAATTGTTTGTGTTCTTGACCATTGTTGTTCTAGTTTTACGTATGCGATATTCTTGTGCAAATAAACGGAATATGAATATACGTTGTGTGATAATTATCCTCTATTGTCTTTCTGTGTCTGTGGTAAAACAATATAACTTCTCCAATTAGGAAGAGCCCACTTGATTAAAACCAATTAAACCCCAGTAAAAAAAACTGGCATAACAGGCTGTATCTTCAATATTAAAGTCTGAAGTGTGTAGGCACCCCTCCACTTATATTTTAATATTTTAAGTACGGCAATTGTGACCTACATATAAGTAACTTTATTATTTCTGGCACCCCAAGGATTAATATATTAGTTATCTTCTTTAGGTTATATTTCTTTATAGTTAAAAGTTGAAAGACACAGGCACCCTTACCTTTCAGCATTTCACTATTGGAAATTACACAACCATTTCTCACAGAAGATCTAAGTTCTAAAACGATCTTTTGTGTTATAAGGGTTTAGCGAGACACCCTCACAGGGACTCTGCCTATATAAATCCTAGGTGCATTTTGTCTGTGGCACCTCACCAGACTTTGCAACTAAAAGGTTAACACCACCCTGAGTTCTTTGACCCTCTTACAACGGTTAGTGACAGTCAAGAAGAGGAATACCTAAACTCTTCTTGCGTTCATCCGATATTGTGTTATTCCATCATCACTGAGACACAATATTTAAAACCTTACTACAAGAGCACGTTAACACTCAAAGAGCGGGTGGTGGAGTATATTTGACTGTGCCGCCCAGCGGGGGGTTTTACCGTAAACGAGCTTGTTTCCGTGCTCGTTTTCATGCATAAACAAGAGCCAGAGCGTAATACAAGTATGTATCCCTGAAAGGGCGTTAAATGAGCTTTCCAATGACACCAGAACCATCCTTCTATGATCACTGGTTGTCTTGCAACGATCGTGCAAAAATAGGCGTAGGTAAAATACGGTCATTTCCTTACATTATTACGTGTGAAACGAGTGAGGGAGGGTGGAGTATGGCGGAGTACATCTCAGTAGCTCCACGGCCACTGTGGCGAGCGGTCATAAGATAACCTACGCTCGTCCCACCGCTCCGCTCTCTCTCAGAGCACATTACGTGCTCAAAATTGCATGCGACTATAGCCGGGCCCCGCCACATAGTCCTTGGTTCTCTTGCCCGGCTATAGCCGGGCGCCGCCAAAGAAGGGTTAACAAAACTTCATCACCGGTTAATATAAAGGTCAGGATAGTCGAGTATATTTGATAAAGCTATAGGCTTTAATACTCGCGTTAGACTGATATGGTGCCCAACTGTTTTATTACAAGTTACGGAGCCATATTTAAGACTCCACGCCCATTAACCCATTTGTAACTTTACTTCACACGACCGGCCAACCTGGATGGCCCACAAGGCATCAGAAGACATCAATCAACTAGTGTATATATCTTCAAGAAAAGAAAGCATATAGAAACTACCTAAATCAGTACCAGTGACGAGGTATAAAAGAAGCTAGAGTTCAAAAGTGATAAAAGTAAACAGAGTCCCTAATACCTCTGAATTAGTATGAAATCCGTAAAAGTGTTCAACTAAGTTAATCTATGGAAACAGATTACTTTTATGTATGTACTAGTGAGAAATATATTTAGTGTGCCTTTCTAACTCAAAGTATAACAAATATCCAAAATAAGACAGATTTTGGGCATCAACTAACTCTGTCATATTTCTGCCAAGTGAGAAAAATAAACAGAGTCCATCACTCCAAAATTTTGAGTTAAATTATCAAAGTGTTCCAGTAACCTAATCTATAGAAACAGATTACTAATATGCGTTTACAGTGATAAATACGTATAGAATACTTCTTTAACTTAAATAGCGAATTAAGACCAAATAAGGTGGTTTTCGCATAGTAACGAACTCTGAAATAATGTCAACCAGTATATAATATTTTAGAGTCCACAAATCTTGAACTCAAACTAAGGAAGTACATCAGTGTATAAGCTTCCATATTCATCGCCAGGAAATCTAATAACTTCTTATAACCTCTTCCAATATTATCCGCTAACTAAACTTAAGCCAAGGTATATTATAGTGAATTTTAATATAACCTGATCAAGTGTTTCTATAACAAGCTTTCAACAAGAGAATAGTGCATATGATTCTCCAGAAGAAGATTCAATTTTAAGTTGCATTGAATGATCTCCATCTAGATCCACGATCGTGCTAGGAGATAATGAATTAAGTTGTACCCTATGAATTTCTTATGATAGCTCCTTAGCCCTCAGTTATCTGTATTTTGCACTTAACCTCCTCAGACAGGATATATTAACTTACTGACGGGTTGGCAGACCGCCCGGTATTTCCCCCACAACAGTCATTCTCACACTGAGGGAACGTTAGGAGTCGGAGGAATTTTGGGTTGCCATCAATCGACAGATTATGATCTAACTTACCTAACTTCTATCTATCTATCTATTGCCTGACGCCGTGATCCCCGAAGGGGTGGCCACGAACGAACCGCCCCCATGCACCTCTGTCCCCAGTCAGTCGACGCCCCTCCCCCCAACCAGCACCGCCTTCGTTCATGTACTTCCTCACTCCATCCTTCCACCTCTCATTCGGTCTACCTCTCCCTCTCTGTCCCTCCACCTCGCTCTCGTACACCCTCTTAGTCATTCTCTCGCTTTCCATACGTTCCATATGGCCGAACCATCTCAAGTTGTTCCTTTTCACACTTTCCAGCACATCTACCTCCACACCACACCTCCTTCTTACTTCCTCATTAGTCTGTCTATCCCTCCATGTAACTCCGCACGCACTTCTTAAGTAATTCATTTCCACTGCTCTCACTCTTGGTCTGAGTCTCTCAACCAATGTCCATGCTTCGCTTCCGTAAGTCAGTGTCGGGATTACCACACTGTCATGCAAGGACTTCTTCACTTCCATACTGACCACCCTATTTCTTGTTACTGCTTTCAGCGTTCCTACAACCCTCTTCCCCTGTTGTACCCTCTCCCGCACTTCTTCATCCATAGTCCCATCTTTACTCAACACACTGCCCAGATACTTAAAAGAGTTGACGATCTCCATAGCCTGACCGTTCAGCTTCACCTCACACTCTGTGACTTCACCCCTTTCGAAGACCATAACCTTGCTCTTCCCGCATTTACCTTCAAATTCCGTTTTTCGCACACTGTTCCAAACTCATTTACCAGACCCTGCAACTCCCATTCATTATCACTCATCAGAACTGTATCATCCGCAAACAGCAGTTATAGGTAGCTTCCACTCAATTCCCTCCCTTTTCAGCGATACACGAACATCTACTGCTCTTGCTAGTATTTCTTTCATAACTCCATCCATATATACAGTAAACAACCACAGGGACATCACACACCCCTGTTTCAAACCAACATTCAGGTCAAAGAACTCGCTCTGCTCACTCTCCACACGTACTGCCGCCTTTGCACCCTCATACATGCTCTTCACTGCTTTCAGCATCTTGCCATCTACTCCGTATATTCTAAGTACTTTCCACAAACCTTCTCTATCCACTCTGTCATAGGCCTTCTCCAAGTCCATAAAGGCAACATACACCTTTATTTCTTCTCCAGATATTTCTCCACAACACAATTCAGGGTAAAAATCTGATCTACACATCCTCTTCCCTTCCTTAAACCTCCCTGCTCGTCGCCTATCCATTTCTCCGTTCTCACTCTCACTCTCTCAATCACTATCCTACTGTATACCTTCCCTACTACGCTTAGAAGACATATTCCTCGGTAGTTACCACACACTCCTCTTTCCCCTTTGCCCTTATATAGGGGGACTATTATGCCAGTCTTCCAGTCATCGGGTGCACTCCCCTTCTCCCATGCTAGTTTGCACATTTTCCATACCCATTCGATCACTATCTCACCACCATACCTCAAATTTCCCCACACACTCCATCTGTTCCTGGTGCTTTCCCCAACTTCACTCTTTTCATGGCTTCCCACACTTCTGACCTCCTGATCCCCACCTCCTCCTCCACTACTTCTATTCTTCTCCCTCCCATACCATATCCAGCTATGTTTGCTGGCTCTTCATTCCTTACATTTAGCAACTCATTGAAGTACTCCCTCCAGCTTTTGACTCTCTCTTGCTTCTCGGCTAGCATTCTCCCATTCTTATCTTTCACACCCTTACTGTTTCCCTTGCTACCTTCCCTAACTTTCTTGACTTCTTTCCAGAACAACCTAACTTACTGAGCTCAAAATGACGCAGAAGCGTTATATAACTTATTATTGAGCTATTTCACTAGGCTCATATGACGCGGTAGCGTCATTTGATAGTTTTGGGTGGAACCGTCATATGAGACGGAAAGGGTTAAGTGAATAAACTGTATTACAAACCATATTTCGATATTATCTATATCCCTATTGTCTTTCTTCTATGTATTTGTGTGAACTTGGATATCCCAGTCTCGAAAGAACTCACCTTAACTAATAGTTAAAACCTGAATAAAATCAGGGCATAACAATCCTCATCATCATCATCAGCCATTAGGAGTCCACTGCTGGACAAAGACCTCCCTTAACCTTTTCCATGATTCCCAAGATTTTGCCAGCAGTTGCCATGTTACCCCTGCAGTTTTTTTCTATCTCATGTCTCCACTTCTTGTCTGGTCTTTTCCTGTCGCGTTTTTTTTTTCTTTCTCTGGGCGTCCAGTCAGTTAGTCTTTTAGTCCATCTATTGTCCTCTCTTCTTGCTACATGTCCTGCCCATCTCCACTTCTGCTCTTTTATAATTTCTAGAATATCCTTGACTTTTGTTTTCTCTCTTACTGTCCTACCCACATTTATACCAGGCATTTTGCTGGGTTTACTAAGTGAAGGTGGATCCTATCTCAATTGGGTAGAGAATAAAGTCACACATAAACACACATACAAACATGCAGAGGCATAAGAACAACACAGTAGTAAGTTTATAGTTATTATATTCAAGTAAAATAACACTAGTATGGTATATACTGTATTCTAATGGTTCACATACAGATTAATCCACAAAAATAACATGAAATAAGGTACATAGCATCATATACCCTGGAACTAGGGTGCAATGTGTTGATAGCGCGAGGGGTTATTGCTCTGTCAAATCAGAATTGTGTATCAAATACACACGTAATGTTGTTAACGTCTCTTTATAATTGAGAATTGAGAAAACATAATGAAAGTGGGCAACTACATAATATGTGTCGTGTAAAATAATATCAAGAGATGAATTAGCTAAAACAACTCCTGTTAATCCTCCATGTTGGATATCTTCGTCTGAGTGTAAAATGGAGGGAGTGTAAGAAACTGTTCTGGAAAGAAGTCAAGAAAGTTAGAGTAGGTAGAAAGGGAAACAGTAATGCCCCTTTCTCACTGGTGAGACAACTCACGATTTTCGTCGCCGATACCGATAAATTGGCACATTCGTGACATGTCTCAACACCTCTCATGAAAAATCGTTTGACTCTCAAGGCCTCTCAAGGCCTCGCAAGGGCCCTCGCGGGTCGTCGCAAATGTTCGGACAGTTCAAAATTTTGGACGAGGACTCACGAGGGTTGGTAGCATCGTCGAGCATCGCCGAAGGAACTGCGAGGTTTTCTGCGATCATCTGCGACATCGGCGAGACATCGCCGAGTTAGTCGCACGAAAAAAATTGTTGAAATTTTCCAAAACGTCGCACGACTGATCGCCGATGCTCTCGGATGTTCCGAGAACATCAACGATCATCGACGATCTCCTCGTCGATTAGTCGTCGACGTGCGCATGAATACTCACCGAGAGTATACCCGCCAACCCCTGGCTCCGCACGAGGCATGCGAAGGGCCTTGCGACGTCGCGGGATGCTCAAGACACACCTGCCGAGGCCAAAGAGCAACTTCGGGTAGGTGGGTAAAAAAAAATGATTAGGCCTATAGTGAGATATCTTTCACCTATGGTGAAATTTCACATATTGTTATTTTTGTTGTTGTTGTTGATGAAATCTTATAGAATAACCTTTCCTCTTGCCGTTCATGAAAACAAAACAATATAAAAACCGATTATTATGGGTGAAACCCGACTGAGAGTTAGGGCAAATACGGGCAGACTGTTGATATGCCTTCACCTACGGTGAAATTCCACATATTGTTATTTTTGTTGTTGTTGTTGATGAAATCTTATAGAATAACCTTTCCTCTTGCCGTTCATGAAAATAAAAAATATATAAAAAGCAGTTATTATTGGTGAAAACAGACTGAGTGTTAATATTTTGCTGCGGAATGGATTCTATAAGAGCGAAAAACTATCGTTATAGATTTATTTCTATAAAATCCAATAATGATGATAGAATAATCTAAACACCGCCATCATGTTCAGCGGACATATATATATATTTTTGTTTTGAGAGTAAGCTAAATTTGTACATTTTTCGATAGAAAAATGTCTCCGGCGAAGCCGGATTTCTCCATACAATGCTGGCTCCCTATCGCTCGCCAGGAAGAAATCGACACCTGGATGGGGATAAACGTCTTAAAACAGTAGGCTGAACGGGGCCGAACGGATACAAGGCAAAGAGAGAGGGAGAGAAATAGAAAACAAAAATAAAAAACGAGGGGAGAGGGAGAGAAAGAGAAAACAACAAACAGCGAGGTGGGCTCGATGCTTGAGTTACGGCTTAACAATTGAGCCCACCTCGCTTTTTTTAGTTTACTCTTTCTCTCTCTCTCTCTCCTCGCTTTTTTTTTTTTTTTTTTCTATTTCTCTCCCTCTCTCTTTACCTCGTATCCGTTCGGTCCCGTTCAGCCTACTGTTTTAAGACGTTTACCCCCATCCAGGTTTCAATATTTTCCTGGTGAGCGGTAGCGAGCCAACATATATATTTTTTGTTTTGAGAGCAAGCTAAATTTGTACATTATTTGATAGAAAAATGTCTCCGACGAAGCATTGCCAACCTCCGAATTAAGGGGAGATGGCTCGTTTTTCTGGTCCCCTTTCTTCCTCATGGTTAACCCCATTAGTTTTCATATTTTATGACGTTCGGCCCATTAGTTTGGCGTGATATGCTAATTCCACTCTGCAATTAGCACATTCACGTTACATTCGCTCAGCTGCGCACACCTCGCCGATCTCGCCACATATGTGCGATAAAACGCCGATGATCGACGATGAATCGTTCATTCATCGCAAGAATTTGTGCCTTAAAAAAATACTCTTATCACCTCGCCGAAGTAAACGCCGAACCATCGCTTGGATCGCCGAAGACGTCGCAGAACATACGGCGAGTATTCTTTCATCCTCGCATGATCTCGCAAGAGATTTTTGAAAATGTGACATGCCTCGCAGAGGTTCATCGGCGAAACATCGCTCACTTCCCAGATAACGTCGCCGATGTCGGCGATTGCGTCGTCGGCATCGGCGACATCTTCGCCGAGTATAATTTGTCATCTGTTTGAAACGGTCAAAATTGTGAACGTCGCACGTATTCTTGCGAATTTGTCAAAAAGAAGTCATCGGCGACGAAAATCGTGAGTTGTCTCACCAGTGGGAAAGGGGCATAAGGGTGTGAAAGATAAGAACAGGCAAGTGCTAGCCGAGAGTCGAAAGATGGAGGGAGTACTTCAACGAATTGCTGAATGTGTTCATACTCAGTATACTCTATTTAGTATGAACAGTATATCGATGCTACGTAATCTGGGTTAATGCAGCGTTACGTATCTTTCCATAGTCTTAAGTTGAACGCTTCCGTGACCTTATGTTGAATGTTCCATAATTTTGGGAAGAATATGTTATTCTGTAGTTGAATATGGGCAAGTATTGTAGGATTATAATTCCCATATATTAATGTATTACTTATTATTATTTTTCCTATGTATCTCATTGTATAAGGATGGGATACATTTTCCGCATGCTATGCGCGTGCGCGGACGGTCACGAGAGACTCAAAGACGACTCTCTCGGCCCTTCTCTGCCAAACCTCTATCTCAACAACACGTTGTATCACCCTTGTATCATGTGTTCATTAATATAGGTGTTTTAGCTTCACTATTCATTTCATCCATCATCTAACTAGTCATATATTGCAAACAGAAACTTAGAGTATTAATATTAAGTTAGCCTAGCCCATCCACTTCCTTTCTTTTTCCTTGTCCTACTAATACCGAGTGTGAGTCCTACTGCTATCCGCCATCTTTGATCATCCTGAGCTAGTATAATAATAAGGTAAGCTTTCTAATTTTCTTTATGTGAGTTAAAATTATCTCAAGGTCCACTTGTCTTTAGTAAATAACCACATAAATTTGGTTCTTTAATGCTGGGGTCACATATTCCCGTATATCGCTCCCGACAGCTCCCGTCAGGCGTAATCGCCAATTTTGTGTTCTGACGGGCGTAGTCCGGCCGTGTACGCCCGTATAGACCACGACTATTGCACTTCCCGACAGACGTACCGTGACGGGGCCAGTGTTACGTCAGACGTAAGTAGTCGTATGGAACTACGTACGTGCTTGCGACTTGCGTAAGCATGTCCCCGTTAGTCCTCCTGGGCTGCCCGATTTGCGGGAACACAGGCCACGCCCATGGCCACGCCCCCACAAGACCTGCGTAGCTGAGGCCGTACGTCTTGGGAGTTTTTAGGACTTACGTGGACCGTTTCCGGACAATCGTAGGCACACCCCGTCTGTCCAAACACAGACAAAGACAGTCTTAGTCAACCACGTAGGTCTGGGTTGGAATCTGGGAACTACAAAAGGGCAGGGCTGGCCACAACTTTCCCATTGCCACTCCTGACTCGGCACCATGAACAACATCGCGGAGTACATCCTGGAGGAGTTGAAGATGGTGAACTCCCTAATCAAACCGGAGAACAGGCATAACACTCGGCTCATGAAATGGATCATTTCCTACATAGAAATGTTAGAACTGCTTGCAATAGCAAACTACATCCATCAAGATGAACAAGAGAAGAAGAAGGAAAGCAGCAAGAGGACAGTGTGGGTGTGGCCATATCTACAACGAAGGCCTGAACATGGCCATTATGAGAAGCTGATGCAAGAGTTGGCCACAGAATGTCCACAACTGTACAAAAACTTCACCCGAGTAGACAAACAACTATTTGATGAGATAGTGGAACGTGTCACCCCCCTCATTCAGAGGAAACTTACGTTCTGGCGGAAACCCATTCCTCCTGGTCTGCGGGTGGCCATCACCCTACGTTTCCTCGCTACGGGTGATTCCTATAAGAGCCTGCAATACAACTTTCGTGTTGCCCACAACACCATCAGCCAAATTGTTCCAGACACCTGCCAGGCCATCATTTCTGTCTACGGAGATCAGGAGATCGAGACGCCACAATCGCCTGCTGAATGGAAGGAGGTTGCCAGCGGCTATGAGGAACGATGGAATCTGCCGCATTGTGTAGGAGCCATTGATGGCAAACACATACGGATCCAAAACCCAAACTTTGGTGGCACATATTACTTCAACTACAAGAAGTTTTTTTCCATTGTCCTGATGGCAATTGTTGACTACAACTACAAGTTCATTTACGTCGACGTTGGTGCCATAGGGTCAGAGTCTGATGGTGATGGCTTTGCACACACCAGTCTGTCTAAGTTGCTTGAGAGACAGAACGCAAATCTGCCCGCCGCCGAGGTCATCTCTACCGATCCCACTGGACCACCCACGGACTACTTCTTAGTAGGTGATGATGCATTCCCTCTGCGCGCCTACATGATGAAGCCCTACTCCCTACGATCCCTCACGAAACCGGAACGAATATACAACTACAGAATCAGCAGGGCCCGCCGGACGGTAGAGAACGCCTTTGGCATTCTTGCCAACCGCTTCCGGGTTTTCCACACTGCAATATCTCTGAAACCTGAACGTGTAGAGGTTGTTGTGTTGGCCTCATGCATTCTGCACAACATCCTACGAGGACAAAGCCCACCCCAATCAGAGGTAGATCAAGAGGACCCACACACCCACCAACTCATACCTGCCGCCTGGAGGAGTGACCCACCTGTAGGAAACAACATCCCACCCGTGTCCCGCAACACTGCACCCATGCTTGCCAAGGCACAACGCAACTACCTCATGACCTACTTCTCTTCCCCTCAAGGATCTGTGGCTTGGCAGGATGACAGGATTTAGGTGAGTTACATTTACTTTAATACTTCATTGAAAATTGTAAGA
Source organism: Lithodes maja (assembly GCA_037953745.1). Lineage (NCBI taxonomy): Eukaryota > Metazoa > Arthropoda > Malacostraca > Decapoda > Lithodidae > Lithodes > Lithodes maja. The sequence continues at coordinate 20,793 of JBAKBP010018447.1, read as the reverse complement.
TTTTCCCCAGTTTACTTATTATTTTGCTTTATATTTTAGTTTCATCTTACATTTAAGTTATCAAGTCTTAAGCCAGTTTGCTTTGTATTGTACTTTTATCTTTTAATTTGGATTTTCTTTAATGTTTTAGGTTCTTCCATATTTTTTTTTTATTTTATATTTTTATATTTCCTTTAATTACTTAAATTGCACCATGCTTATTTAATTTTCCATCTTTGACTTTTATATTTCATTAATTTTTTGTATTTTTTCCATGTTTCCTTTATTTTGTACTTTATGTTTTACAGTTATATTTAATTTAAGTTGTCAGTCAAGGATTTTCATAATTATTATTAACCATATTATCATTATTGCGTTTAAATTAATTATTTCTTTTTTATGCTTACTCATTACTTTCATTATAGATTTTATTTGTCATCTTATTAATCAATAATTATGATAAAATATTGGAAATAGAAACACACACGTCATTACACAAATACATATTTTTTTTTCAAAATACAAATTAACATTTATTTACATATAGAGAGGGTAGGGCTACTTCTTGGGGGTTTCCAGGGTTTGATTAACGGGATCTATGGCCGACCCGGGCGTACCTGGATTGAAAGATGCAGGTAATTGTTGGGCCGACATCAGATCAATGAAGGTGGTGCCAAACTGCCCCAGGTTGAACGACGTGTGGCTGGGTGTGGAGGCAGTAGGCGGGACGAATTGGCGAGGGGGTGTCGCTACACGTGGCGGCACCAGCAATGACTGCAAGGCTGCAATCTGGTGTGCAGGTAGCATGATGCCCCCAGCAGCAGGCTGGGGCTGGGTCGGCAGGGTGGGAGGAGGCATGGTGGGAGGAGGCAGGGTGGTTGCCGGAGTGCCCTGGTACATCACTGTCGGTTGTATAGGATGCTGCTGTGCCAGGGGTTGGGGTTGGGGCGCCGGAAAGCCAAAGCTCCTGTGGGCGTGGAGCAAGAGGTCCGGACCAGGCCGGGCCACTCCCTCCGCATGGGCAAGCTTGAACCGGTCGATGGCTGCCAAGAGTTCCAACTTCAGTTGGGTGTTATAAGCTGGAGGCAGCCCCACACAGTCTTTGGCCATGCCCTCCAGGGAGTGGCGCCAATACTTGTGGTCTGGGTCCTCGACCACATCGAAAGCCTGACCCAGGTTCTGGCGCAGCTTCTCCGAATTTTCAAGGACCTTGAACAAGGAACAAGAGAACATTAAACACACGAAACATAATATTTTCATATTTGACCAAGTATTAATTTTAACCAATGAAATTTTGCGGTATTCTGGGAAGCCAATATGTTCAAAGTTATTGTTGATAGTATGGTGTGAAATCATGACATCTTTAGTATTATTATTACTTTATGTTATTCTAATAACTTTGGAAACAGAAACACTTTATCTAATAATAGCATGGAAATGCAATGGGGTGCCAACAATGAACAATGTAACTAATATTTCCTCTACTCGCTTGCTCCAGGGTCCCGTGTGCTGTAGTTGAAGGGACAGCACCAGGAGGCTTCCCCTTCTTCACCTTCCGCGCAGGCTGGGCGATGGCTGGGGGTGTGTCCTCCTCCTCCTGACTGCCGGCAGAGGGGTCATCCACTTCGTAGACTGGGGCGGCAGGTGCTGGGGTGGGGTCAGGGACAGGAACAGCAGCAGGCTCCGGTGCGGCAGCTTGGGCAGCAGACTGTTGGGACATGAATGTATAATTAGTAACATGTACATTATTTATGAACTTTAAAATAACATTCAACATAACCATTCATCCTTGTAACCTTTAAATAACATGAATAAACTGGTTTGAGTTATTATGCGTTTCATTAACACATTTTTTAAGTTAACACGATAAATTGAACACAATAATAGCATCATTATAAGCAAAATAATTACGAAAAAATCAAAACCTGACACTGTCACTGTGAAAGGGTTTGAAAACATAACAAATATCAACGTACCTCAAGCATACCAAGTGTCCGGGGCTTCTTTTGACGCACGATGTGTGGCTTCATGAAGTGGAACATGTTGAGGATCCACTTTTCCCTCTCCGTCAGTCGTTTGGCCCCAGCACCACTCTTCACCTTGCTGAGCCGGCCGAACCTGGAGCGGAGAGATCCCCATCATGTCTTTAAGTCGAAGGCGGTCATTGGTGGGTCCATGGTCGCAGCCTTCTCCGCCCATACAGCCTCAATATGCTCCTTGTTCTTGTGCCTGGGGTCACCCTTGTCGTAAATAAAAGGCGCATCCAGTTCAATCCAATCTGCCAGCATACGCTCAGTCTCCTCCGTCAGTATTATGTTGGTCTTCTTCCGGCGCCGTTTCTTTGGTGGGGCTGTAACGGGAAGAAATTGTACTTTCCCTTTTGGTATATTATGTTGTAAGGTTTGACTTAACTGTAAGACTTTTTCCCCTTCATTCACTCTTCCCTATATTTAAGGGAAATGTATCGTTTAAGAAGGGTTAAGTAACCCTTGTCTATGTAAAGAGGGAATTAGCCTAGATCAGGAGGAGAACTAATATTCTCAAATCTATCTAAAATACTTTCAAGCCTAATTTATCCTTTTACCCCCTTTTGTTATCCCATGTAAAAATCCTTCCTTTTCGAATTTAGAGTAATGCCCCCTTGTGTAAAAAGACCGCCAATTCCTACCCAAGCGACGCCACCCTTTGTGGTCACCCTCCCCTTTTTTGGCGGGATCTCTGGCACTGGCCCTCGGCCCCTCACTGTCGTGACCCCAGGCCTACAAGAGAGACACCTACCCACCCCCCAGTCTCTGTCATCATTCCCCGCTTCTTCTCCGGACTTAAGCTTCCTTTCCCTCCATTCAGAGGTTCGTAATTAAGGTTTATAGTGTTATAAGGTATTGCTTATTCAGTTAAGTAAGTACTAGGTGTGTAATGTAGGAGCTATTACTATGATTGACAAATTCGTGAACTCGAGCCTACCATCGGGTTGGTCGACAGGCACCCCTCACCTGCCAAGTGCCTACAACCATACAATTTCCCCCATTATCATTGTGTTCAGTAAAACTTAGTCTGTGCACCTTTGCTAAGTGTTTTTCTGATATTTTAGACTTTGTTATTCCAAAATTAACGTCAAATTAACTTCGTGTGTAATAATTTCAGTCAGAGGGACGCCATTTGATGGCCTTCCAATTCTTGTGTTTTTCCATAATTCCCGACCAAACTTAGGCTAGTCTAAATTGCTAGTTTGTCTTTCACCGTTTTACATAATCCTGAGGTAGTGCGAGAACACCAGTTAAGAGTAGAATTGAGGACGATGAAGTTGATTAAAATGCTTTTGAAGCTTGACCGCCATTTTAGGATTTAGACCATCTCGCATTTCGGAGAGACGACCAGGTTGAGTAAATTACTAATGTAGCAGTTGTATTGTATGTTTAGAACTTTTTCATTACTTTGAGTTTATAAAATCATGCATTTTGGTAAATATGATGGTAGTTTAACGTGTAAATCAGGAAAGGACATTCGTTTGAGATCGTGTCCTTGAGTTTTGTTTACCTTTCGTGTCTCCGACGTTCCAAAGTTGGCCTATTCAGATGAGTATTTATAACTAACGTCTCCTAGGCCTGGTTATTGTTCATTTTAAATGTTTTTACTGGGTTATAGTGTAAAGAGTTACTTGTTATCTTGATTTAGAGGTCCTCATTTCCCAACCCCAGTACTGTCAAATTTCGGACCCCCATTGGGTCGGGTTTATTTCAGATGATTATTTGTTCTTACCTATTGTTACTTAAAGTTAACGGTAATTATCTTGAATAGACTCGCAGCCTTATTTGAGTGTTTTTTTGGCCAATTGTTTTTGGCAATGGTAGTTTTGATGCTATTAGTTATAATTCCACTGTGGGAGAAACCCTATATAACCCCATTATCCAACAATCTTAAGATAACTCCCCCCGATAGTGGGGAGGGCTATGAAGATCAGGGAAAATGAGGGGTTAAAGTAATATAGTAAAATAATGAAGAATAGGAATGTGTGAAATGCCAAAAATGCCACTTTTCCGAAATCCGAGCCAAGTTTTGTCGAAACTTGGCTCGGATTTTCAATAATTTTAGAGACTCAAAAGACCATTTTCTAAAAATCCGAGCCAAGTTTTGTCGAAAGTTGGCTCGGATTTTGCATAATTTCAGACAGTGAAAAGAGCATTTTCAAAAAATCCGAGCCAAGTTTTGTCGAAAGTTGGCTCGGATTTTCAATAATTTCAGAGACTCAAAAGAGCATTTTCTAAAAATCCGAGCCAAGTTTTGTCGAAACTTGGCTCGGATTTTGCATAATTTCAGACACTCAAAAGAGCATTTTCTAAAAATCCGAGCCAAGTTTTGTCGAAAGTTGGCTCGGATTGTCCATAATTTCAGAGACTCAAAAGAGCATTTTCTAAAAATCCGAGCCAAGTTTTGTCGAAAGTTGGCTCGGATTTTGCATAATTTCAGACACTGAAAAGAGCATTTTCTAAAAATCCGAGCCAAGTTTTGTCGAAAGTTGGCTCGGATTTTCAATAATTTCAGAGACTCAAAAGCGCATTTTCTAAAAATCCGAGCCAAGTTTTGTCGAAACTTGGCTCGGATTTTGCATAATTTCAGACACTCAACATTCAAGGAGATTACACCAGGACTCTTCTTCCCTCTGACCAGGTATAGGCTATCCTAGTGTTTACTATCGTATACCCCTTTGAAAGGACATTAGCCTAACCTAACAACCTTACCTAACCTAACCTAGTATTATGGGTGCCTAGGTTATAGCCCTTTGAAAGGACATTAGCCTAACCTAACAACCTTACCTAACCTAACCTAGTATTATGGGTGCCTATACCCCTTTGAAAGGACATTAGCCTAACCTAACAACCTTACCTAACCAAACCTAGTATTATGGGTGGGGGCTGCCGCCCCCACACCCCCGCTATTTGACATCTTTTTGGTATTATGGGTGCCTATACCCCTTTGAAAGGACATTAGCCTAACCTAACAACCTTACCTAACCTAACCTAGTATTATGGGTGCCTATACCCCTTTGAAAGGACATTAGCCTAACCTAACAACCTTACCTAACCTAACCTAGTATTATGGGTAGACCCCCGCTATTTGACATCTTTTTGGTATTATGGGTGCCTATACCCCTTTGAAAGGACATTAGCCTAACCTAACAACCTTACCTAACCTAACCTAGTATTATGGGTGCCTATACCCCTTTGAAAGGACATTAGCCTAACCTAACAACCTTACCTAACCTAACCTAGTCCTAGTATTATGGGTGGGGGCTGCCGACCCCAAACCCCCGCTATTTGACATCTGTAGACAGATTTTTGGTGTATTAATACCAGTCAACTAACGTACTGAGGCCAACATCGCACTGAAGGACTACATCTTGATAAGGTAATTTGTTTATGCAGAACCAATACACAAATATTGAGGACTTTGGGAATGGGGATGTGGGCATTTTCAAAGAATGCGTCTTTCACAGCACTAACATTATACCTACATCGTGATTTCCTGAGTGCATGGTGAACGTATTCTTTATTCCGTTTGTCACATCTATACTTCTTTTGTTGTCTATTTGCACTCACTTGCAATTCACTGCCACATGTAGTACACTTACCAGTTGCCAAGACTAACTTATGCTGAACAAGAAAATCCCATGTAGCTTCCTTGGTTCGCAAAATGTCCCCCAATTTCTGACAGGAGAGACTACAACCTGCACAAGCGGCCATGACAGTTACAAATCTGCCGGGCTGTTTGACGTTTCTGTCAGCTGAGAGAAGGAATGGCAACAATATGCGCCGATTCGTGCGCAAGAGCAAATATATGTAATAATACTAAAACTACAAGGGAAATGGGAAAGAAAAATGCCAGAAAGGATTGAACAAATACCGGCAAAACTATGAAACATAAATACAAGCACAATGTAATGTTGCAAATGTGTATATTAGACATACAGTAACATCTTTGTAGAACATAACACTTTACCGTAGCGAGTGTACTCCATTGCGAACACGTCCGTAGCGGAGCTCTCAAGATTCCGGGAGTGAAGAAGAAGAGTTTGTTTACGCGCGGGACTCTATTTTTATCGACATAATCGAGAATTACAAAACTTATCAAAACTATTCTACCACAACGGAATCTATGTGAGTATATTATAAGGATTCCATAGAGCTTCACTTTCCCTAATAAATTATGTATAATAACGCTGCGAGTCTATTCGGGATAATTATCAAGTTAACTTGTGAAAAGGCCGTTTAGGTATGGGTACTTGCTGAATTATTATGGTAGGTTATATGATTTTACATTTTTAATTAGGCTACCTAACTTTCACCTAATTGGAAGTACAGTAGGCTATTATTAATTATTGTGCTTTTTGAGTGTATTATGAGTATTGATTCCTATGATATAATTATGTTTGACATGGTCTAATGAACAGAGTTGCCTTGCAAGGGATGGAACGCTGTAGTGAGATTCTGGGCAGCTGATTTCAGGGGATAAGTTACTCGAGTTACAGTAGAAATAACGTTTAGCTTTGTTTGAGCCTTGTATAGCACCCTCCGCATTGAGCAGTCCAACCTGTTAAGTTTGACCATGACAATTACCTTTGATTTATGCCATTATTGTATTGATTTGACTCCATAGATATGCTGTGTAATTATGTATTCCCAATTGTGTGTAGAGTAGTGCTGAGTAACATATGTACCTGTACTTAATGAGAGGATCTTTGGATGCCTTAAGAGATTATTTCGGTACTGTACTGTAATGTCATAATTTGATCTGTCATTGTATTTCTGTACTTATATTAGCTCATCTATTTTTATACGTTAATAGGAATCCATGTATTTTTATGTTTATATTAACCTATATTTTTTATATGTATTTGTTTTAGTATTACTGTGAACCATAATTAGGATATTGATTAACCCCATTATTAAGGGTTAGCTTTATGTCAACCGTGGGTTAAGAATGTATTCAACTTACCAGGGAACCAGTTTGGGACGGAGTCGATGTGATGCTGAATTGCTGATGGCGGAGAATCGGAGATTCACCCCTCCCATTGCCTGAGTGCAGGATGCTGAACTCGTGTACTGTACGAGGGTTCAAGGACCGCAGGAAGACGTATGATTACCCCCTATACCCCAGGATACGGTAAGCCGAAGAGACGTAAAGGCAAGCCTGGCCGATACCGGTACTGAGCGGAATTGGGATGTATAATACTGAGAGGAATGGGGTGGATACAGACAGCAATATTCGAGTCCTACTCCTAGGTTAAGAGACTGTCCCGGTACGGTAATGGATTGGTCCCAGGTTAAGGGTATAGAGATAATTAGATACGGTACCAATATTAAGAGTTGTAAACGGTAAAATGTTCCTTATACTGTATTAATATCAAGCTTAAGATTACTGCAATATGTTTGTATCTATCCTCCCGTACCTATTTGGATCTAAATGTGTTGTCAGGATGGTAAATCGGAGCCGTCAGTATTAAATTGGTCTAAGAGCAGTACCGGTAGCCTAACCGAATTAAAGTCTTGTCAACCAACATTGAAGGTGAAGTTCTTGACTAGCCTCCGATTTATCCTACTGTCCTAATGTACCTGAATTATGAGCATGAGTCACGATTGCATAAAGAATAAGAAAACCATGGGGACGGCCAGTTCACCTGAAGGTGGGCGATCAAATAATTTGAATGAATTACCGTTCCCAAAAACATCCTTATGTGATATCTAGAAAGTAGAGAATATGCTAGGTCTCAGTGGGTTTTTTGTGGTTCTTTGGTCTTATCATCGTGTCGGAGTTGCAGTCTTTCCCCTTCCTCGAAGGATGTTGGATGTGGGTCAACCAAACAAGGTTGTCCTCTCGTTAATTAGAATGCAATAACGGGTTTGTCGTCATTTCTTCCTTTCTATCCTTGAGTACCTATTTTCCACCTTCGCAGCTTATTCTATCTTTTGCAGTCTCTCCCTCCCTCTCTCTCTCTTGTTAGCATAAGAAGGAGAGATATCCATACCCCCCCCCCCGTTACAGGGTCTGTACGCTGTTGGAAGGTGCAGGTTCTTCTTCCTCCTCGTCTTCCTCACTCTCATCCTCGGGAACCTCTTCGACAGTGTCGAGCTCTCCACTATCGTGGCCGAGGTCGAAAATAACTTCATCTTCATCAGGCGTCGAGAGGGCAGGCGGTGAGGTGGCAGAGTTGGAGGGGCCAGGCTGAGAGGGGTCAAAAGGTGAGGTGGCAGGCGGAGAGGTGGCAGGCGTTGAGGGGTGAGGCGGTGAGGTGGCAGACGTCGAGGTGGCAGGCGGTGAGGTGGCAGACGTCGAGGTGGCAGGCGTTGAGGTGGCAGACGTCGAGGTGGCAGGCGGTGAGGTGGCAGACGTCGAGGTGGCAGGCGGTGAGGTGGCAGACGTTGAGGTGGCAAGCGTCGAGGTGGCAGGGGAAGCCTTCCTGGCCTTCTTCACGCCTTTCTTATGCATGGTACAGGGCAAGGCAGGGCAGGGCAGCGTGCAGAGGGTGGCTGGAGGTACAGGGCAGGGCAGGGCAGGGTGCAGAGGGTGGCAGGGTTGGCTTGTTGGTTGCTGCTCCGGTGTGGTGAGAGGTGTGACTGGAGTGTCACCCGCTGGTCCTTATATACCCCCCCCGTACAACGTTGCCGCGTCTTAACGCCAACCCGCAGTGCGGCGGTGCTGCCAGATGCGCCCGGACTAACGTAAACTTTCCCGTTTGACGGGAATATTTTACGATTGACGGGAGCAGCTTACGTCTGACCGGGCGAGCGGCTACGTCTGACGGGGCTGCTCCCGTCAGACGTAGCCGCTCGCCCGGTCAGACGTAAGATTTCCCGACTTTTGACATACGGGAGCGCGTGAGCCGACTGGTATTTCAAATTTAAAACATACCGGGCGGCCTTGGCCGCACCCACCACCTCCCCGACCAGCGTGGCTACTCCCGTCATGTGTACCAACCCCCACAACTATACACCATTTAATTTACGTTTTGCGTACTATGCCCTTATGTTTTACGTAATCGGTTGCCAACTACCAATAAACCTTCGTACGGGAGCATACGGGAGCATATACGGGAATGTGTGACCCCAGCATAACACCATAAGAGCGGGCTAGGCGGTATTTTACACCGAGCCGCCCAGCGGGCACAATCCCGAAATATTCGCTCACTTTCACTCGCCCTAGCGCCGATAATATGGCTCCAATCGGAACGAAACGATAATATTTGAAACGAGGAACTCTCCGACTCCCCATAGAAGTCTATTCTGGATGAAGTGAGCAAGTGTGGAGGGTGGGAGGAGGTGAGGAAGAGAGGCTACTTTTTGGTCTATTTCCCAGGCGCGTTCGGATGCGTTCGCCTTGTCCTGACTTCGGCCTCACGCGCGTCTATTATTCCTTCGGTAAGCACTCTTATTTTCTCTTTTTTCTCCTTATTTCTGTATTCTCGCTCTCTCTCTCTCTCTCTCTCTCTCTCACTCCTCTTGTCAGTCTGTCTGACTCTCTCTCTCTCTCTCTCTGGCTAGCTCGCTTTCTCTCTCTCTCCCCTTTTCTCCTTCGTACGCGCTCTGTCACACTCTCTCTCCCTTCCTCCCTTTCTCTCTTCTCTATATTTCTCTCTTTCGTATATGTAATTCTCATTATTCTTTTCTCTAATCCCTCTTTCTATATTTGCTTGTAATATTTCTGTATTATATCTTTTTCACTCTTTCTTCAGTTCAGTTTCTGTATTCTCTCTTTCTCTCTCTCTCTTCCTCATCCGTATATGTAATTCTCATTATTATTTTCTCTAACTATTCACTCTATTTCTTTTATCTGCTTGTAATATTTCTGTATTATTATATCTTTTTCACTCTTTCTTCAGTTGTTTCAGTATTCTCTCTTTCATTTATCATCATTCTCTAGATTTCATTCCTTACAATCTACCGTACATTGTGATATATACGCTATCAAATGATTGCAATCAATACACGGTATATATATATATATATATATATATATATATATATATATATATATATATACTGTATATTGGTGTATATTGATTTCAATAATTTGATAGGCGTATATATCAAGGTATACGGTAGATTTAATTCCTTACAATGTACCGTACATGGTGATATATACGCCTATCAAATGATTGATATCAATATACGGTATATATATATATACTGTATTAAAATGCCCCAGAACGAGAAGCCCACCACGGAAGCCACGAGCGAGAACAACAAAGAAACGGGAACAGAAACACCCGAAGGAAAGGCCCACAGAACGAAAGGACCAGGTGAGAGCAGACGCCCCATAGATCTGCGTGAGAGAAGAAACAAGGAGAGAAGGCACCAAGCCAACCAGTTCAGACAGGCCGAAGCCCGTAGGGCTAAGCAGCTCCAAACCACACCTGCCTATCGCTTCTAACCACTGACCCTTCCCCCACCTCGCGTATCCACTACCCCTCGTGTCCTACACCTCTTACCCGCCAGACTCTACCTACATGATGATGAACATGAATACACCTTAATTTAATACACCCATGCCCTGTCCCTAAGTTAAGATATCAATATCAACATACCCTAAAATACCTTGCCTTGCCAGACTAAGTTTCTGAAGACAAACCGCCCCCATAAATCTATGTATGTTCTTCCATCCGAGAAGTAATATGATAACCCCCATGTCATAATTGATAAGAAACTATAATACCCACGGGTACACCATTGTGCAACCATTACGCCTGCCCTATCTTGCCAGATCTCACAACTGAAGATGCCGCGAGCAATCCAGTAACTATATTCCTGCACAGACGAGATGGTATAGGAAATTCTATTGTTCCTGTATTGCCCAATTCTACTCCATGTTCATCAAACCAGGGAATCTTATGTAAGAACCCCTGCCCCCCCCCCCTAGATTAAGTACACGATGATACCTGTCGGGAATAGGGTAATGATCCCGACAGTTTTAGGTCCATTAGGACATTTGAATTTGGCGCTATCGTATCGCATGTACGATTTCGGCTGGTTCTTTGTGTATTGTAGTTTATTCTTAAGTTAGGTTAAATATTAACTGTAATGTATAAATATCTACATCAGCTCTAGATGTATTATGAAACCAAGTTATGGGTTATAATTATTATGAGCCGGCAGCCATATGTAATTTCGCGAAGCGATCGGACGCCGGCCCTCAGTCTCTCAATCAACACCATAGAGTAAACATCTCCTCCCCCGGCTCTGACTCAACCCACAGTCCACCATGGGCTACAACTAAATATAACAACAGTCCTACATCACCAGTCCTCTAAGCTAAGTTCATTGTATGATATTGTATTATGTGAACATTCCTACATGTCATGCAATTGAACTAGCCGTTTGTGGGGGACTGGATTAAACCCATCGACGAATACCACGTTGGTAAATATTATATTATATAACTATTTGTTGGGATAGTCATGTACCAGTGATATGTCAATTAACCGTTAAATAAGATTCCCGACAAATATTGGTCCTTCGTGCCCTCAGGCTTAATTACCGTGGTCCCGTTTTGTTTACTTCCTCGACGCTTGTGGGTTTACAAATGGCTGCCGCCTCGCGCGTTGTTGGCCGACTGCCATTTCCCTAGTTTACTCCCAGCTTCTTCCCTCTTGTTTTTTGCCACTTAGGCGCCGTCTCTATTTTTTTGGGGGACTTGTTTCCAAGTTTTTTTGGGCGTGTGCTCCTTGGCGTTTTTTGGTGGGTTAGCTGGGCTGCAGATTGGGGTTGGGGTAACTTCGTAGGGTGCCATTTCGCGCTCCTAGGATAGGCTAGGCAGTCTCGACCTGCAGGTGTCTGTGGTAGCTCTTCATTTCGCTTTGGTGGTGTGCCTGTGGTATTAGTTGTGTTGTCATTGTGGGACTCATTATTCCTTTTGCTGGGGGGAGGGTTCTCATGTGACTTTTTATATTAATTTTATAATAGCCTAGGCCTAGTTGCTTACAGTGGCGGTCATGAGTGTCTGTCTTTGTTGATTCCTAAGCGATTGACAGTTAATAGTCAGACCTCATGATTGTAGCTTAACCAGCTAGGCTTACCTATAAAGGGCTTATAATAATTAGTGCTTCACCTTACCCTTTCTTTCGATTAACAGTTTGTAGTCTGACCTCATTGTAATTTAAGTTGCTTAAATTTAGACCTTAACGATGACAGATTTGAAGAAACTTAAGATTCTTAAGGGAGGGATGAAGGGAAGTTTAAATAGATGTTTAAGAGATCTTGATGAATTTTTAATAAGTGCCACGGCTGATCAGATAAAGGGTAAATTTGCTACTGTTACTAAATCGCTAGCTACTTATGATAGTTATGCTCAGCAGGTATATGGTTTATTGACGGTTACTGACGATGTGGAAGAAGAAATGTCGGCAGATCTTGTGTACTTTGAGGACGTTAATACCGCATTAGCCAGACTATCTTCCACCCAAGAAACAACCTCTGTTAAGGATACCGGTACACCAAAGGCGACTGGTTTTAACCTGCCGAAGCTTACTTTGCCTACCTTTTCCGGGGATTCGGCTACCTGGACTGGATTTTGGGATGTTTTTGAGTGTTCCGTCCATCATAATAAAACGCTCACATCCATCCAAAGGTTCACATATCTCCGTGGTCAATTGAAAGGGGAGGCATTGAAGTTAGTCGAGGGGTACAAGCTAGAAGCTACCAGCTACGAGTCTGCAGTGGAGTTGCTGAAGAGAACTTACGGGAGAGTGGAAGTCATCAAGACCGCTTTAATTACCAAATTCTTCACACTAGATCCTCCATCCTATGATGTGGCGGACCTAAAGGAGTACTATGCCTCCTTTGAGAGCCTCCTCCGAAGTATGGAGACAATGGCCGTCACCAAGGAGGAGATATTTAGTGTGAATATCTTGAATAAGATACCCTCTCCCCTAAGGGAAATCTTAAGACGACAACTAAGCGACTCTCCACTAAACTTGGAAGCGTTAGTGCAGGTGTACCAGACTGAAGTCTTCAATATGGAGAGTACTGGACACTACCGACAAGTGGAGATGTCGCCATCTACTGCAGCTTTCCCGGTACAGACTTCTCCTAAACAGAAAAGGCCAATATCATTAGGTTGTAAGTTGTGCAGTGTCCACGGTCATCTGTGGTATCAGTGTCCTAAGTATCCTAAGGCTACACAGAAGATTAGCAAGGCTAAATCGCTTAAGTTATGTACCAGCTGTCTGGCAAGAGACCACTTCAACAGTACCTGCACCAATTCCTATATCAAACCTTGTAAGTATTGCAAGGGGAAACATTGGTTTTCCCTTTGCACCCAGTCTGATCGGCACGAGGGCAAAGAAAAGGGGAGAACCCCCAAAGAGTCACATGAGAAAGGTAAGAGCGAGGGTGATAAAGTATCTGCCATGTCCATTGCTTCTCGAGAATGTCAATTGCTTCCTACTATGATGCTGCCAGTAGTGGGGAGTAATAATAATACTATAATGACGCGCACCTTACTTGACCAGTGCTCACAGAGGTCATTCGTTCTGCGGTCATCATTACCCCAGCTCAAGTGTACCAGCAAGGGTCAAGAGAACTTGCGTCTCCATGGTTTCACTGGTGAAATAGATTCCAGTGACTATGATATCGTGGAGATTTCCTATGTTTATAGAAAAAAGGTATGTCCCATCAAGGCTGTTGTGGTAGACACACTACCCAGTTTCTATATAGCATCAGAGATTCAACCACATTTGAAATATCTCAGAAGCAAGGGGTATAAACTGGCTGATGATCAACTCTCTGCTAACAATGGTATTATGCTACTGGTCGGAGCTGATTATTACTACGACCTGGTTCACCCTGGATATCGGCGGGTAGATAAGCTTATAATGCTCCCCACGATCCAAGGGTATGCCATTTCTGGATCCTATGCCACTTCCTCTCAAGACACACAGGTGGAGGTGGTTACGGTCCTCAAGGTAGCAGTAAGCCCCATAGATAAATATATTAGGCCAAATGTGCCTGATAATACATGTACAGTACTGATATAGATAAGCTATGGGACTTGGACAATATTGGAATTGACCCACATGAACTTGATCGTGAGTCCAAGCTAGCGTTAAGCTCGTATGAAGAGACTGTAACGTATGACTCTGGCAGAGGTCAGTATGTGGTAAGGCTCCCTTGGAATGATAACAAGAGTAAATTACCTACTAATTTCCATCTAGCACTTGGTAGGTTACGTGGCCTTCAGAAGCAGTTTGTCAAGGATCCAAGTTATTGCGAGACTTATGCGGCAGTTTTAGCCGAGCAGGTACAACGTGGATTTGTGGAGAGAGTAGATCTCAATGAGTATGGGGATAACATCCATTACCTTGCTCACCATGGGATTAAAAAGGACAGTTCCACCACTCCTGTTCGTATTGTGTATGACTGCTCTGCTAAATCTAGTGATCGCTCCTATAGCCTGAATGATTGTCTGTACACGGGTCCGTCCCTGGTCTCTGATCTAGCGCAAATTATGTTGCGCTTCAGATGTCATAAGTTTGCATGGGTCGCCGATATTGAGAAGGCCTTCCTGATGCTTCAACTCCATCGTGAAGACAGGGACTCGACAAGATTTTTATGGCCACGGGACCCAATGGATCTAGATTCAGAGTATCTGGTCTACAGGTTCAGAGTCGTCTTATTCGGGGCGACCTGTTCCCAGTTCCTTCTCAACGCTACTATCTTGCGTCATCTTGAGGAGGCTGGACTAGATCCTGACTTCAAGAATGAGATCAAGCAGGGGATCTATGTGGACAATCTTCAAGGCACCGGAGACAATGAAGATTTATTGCTCAAGAGATGCTGGGAGATCCGTGATATATTTGCCAAGGCTCATTTATACTTAAGAGAATGGGCCACTAATAGTGATCTTTTGAAAGGTCAATTTACTTCTGACGGTGTAGCTACTGAGAATAGTGAGGTGAAGTTTTTAGGCCACAAATGGGACACTACCACAGATTGTATATCCTTCTGTCACACCCCATGCGGCAGTGAGCTTATGACCAAGCGAAACTGCTTAAGCTTGTCAGCGAGGTTGTTTGATCCCCTAGGTTTTTTGCTGCCTGTAACAATCCGTGCTCGTATGTTTTTACAGCAACTGTGGCGGCTAAAACTAGATTGGGATACGCCCCTCCCGATTGAGTTACAAGATACTTGGCAGTTGATTCGGTCGGACCTTTCCACATGTTGCAAGGTCCAACTTAATCGTCAGGTTATTAGTGGTCAACAGGTGGATCTACATGCCTTTTCTGATGCTAGTAATAGTGCGTACGGTACTGCCATATACATATGCAATGGTAGTGAAGCGACGCTGGCTATAGCGAAGGCCAAAGTAGCCCCTATAAAGAAGATTACAGTTCCTAAATTAGAACTTACTGCATTGCTTCTGTCTGCTCGTCTAATAAAGTTTACACTGGATGCTTATGCAGACATACTACAGATTAATAACGTCTATGTCTGGAGCGACAGTCAAATAGCGCTTTCATGGGTACACAGCCAGAAAGTGTTACCTGTTTATGTTTCTAATCGCACTGATGAGATACATAACTTAGTTCCTACGGCTAAATTTCGCTATGTGAGCACCAGGGATAACCCCAGTGACATCATTTCACGGGGGATCTCGGCACAGCAGTTTATGTCTTCCTCTATTTGGTGGCATGGACCTCCATGGCTTACATCTCCAACTGAGTGGCCTCAGGATTTCAGGGATTACATATCTGATCCTTCAAGTCGGCCCCAAGATGATGTGTTAAGTAGTTCGACTGTGAGTACTACACATCAGGATAACAAGTTGGTAGAGTGGGAACGTTACGGCAGCTATGATCAAGTAATACGGGTATTTGCATGGATATACCGTTTCATTAACAACATGAGAAGTCGGGCTCACGGGTCTTTCCTTAGTGAAGATTCGAAGCATATCAGACTCCATGAATTGAGATCAGCAGAAGCAAAACTAATATGTTTAGTACAAAAGGAATCCTATCCTACTGAACATCAAATCCTGAGCAAGGAGTCAAAGGCCAAACCCTCAAACTTAATGAGGCAGCTAGGATTATATATGGAAGGAGGCATTATTAAGTGTAGAGGCAGGATACAAAAAGCGGACATTACTGATTCTGCGAAATATCCTGTCCTCCTTAGCTCCTCTCATTTGATTACCAAACTGTTGATTCGCCAATGCCATAGGACCTGCCTACATTTTGGCGTAAATTATGTTCTGGCGTATATGCGACAACGTTGGTGGATCCCTAAGATGCGACAAGCAATTAAAGGGATCCACAATAGCTGTACTATCTGTAAAAGATTACAGGGTAAGCCTTACTCCCCAGTTGATCTACCTCCCTTGCCTGAGTTCAGGGTACAAAGGACTGAACCATTTCAGGTAACCGGGGTAGACTACACCGGAGCGATTCATGTTAGAGAATCGCCCGGTAATATCATAAAGGTATATGCCGTCCTATTCATATGTGCGGTAACCAGAGCGATTCATATTGAATTGATTGACGACCTATCCAGTGAGGGTTTTTTGCATACTCTTAAGACGCTTTGCAGGCCGCAATGGTTTCCCTCAAATTATTATGAGCGATAATGCGACTTGTTTTGTCGGGGCCTCTAAATATCTCCAGAGTTTAATGGATGACCCGCAGGTTGTGGCTACCCTCACTGGAAAGGGTTGTCAGTGGAGATTTATACCAGCACGTGCACCATGGTTCGGGGCGATTTGGGAGAGAACAATCGGTATCGTCAAATCTGCCTTGAAGAAGGTACTAGGAAGGGCACTGGTGACCAGCCGGGAGTTGCAAACCATCTTAATAGAAATTGAGATGTCAGTCAACGACAGGCCCTTGACCTATACCTCGGCAGATGTTGATGACCTCTTACCCATTTCGCCTTCCATGATGACACGTGGACGAACCCTTAATACCTTTCCTAAATCGTCCGTAAATGACGAAGATCTGCTAGACCCTACGTTCGGCAATGCTGACGCCACACGTCGTCGCTTCCAGTATGTAAACAAGGTGTCCGACGATCTATGGAAACGGTGGACCCAAGAATATTTGCTGTCTCTTCGCGAGCGTTACTCTCATAAGATCAAAGGGACGAATCAACGATGGCCTCGTATCGGGGATATCGTCCTGATTCATGATGAGCGTCCTAGGTTATTTTGGAAGCTTGGGAGGATTATCGATTTGTTCCAGGGCATTGATGGTCTTATAAGGGTTGCTAGAATACGAACTTCGACTGGGATTACTACTCGCCCAGTCGTAAGGTTATATCCCCTGGAGCAGGATGTAGAACTGCCGGATGATCCTGGCGTCTCTACTGATACCCCTCCGCGGAAGAGTGCTGGTGACAGTACTCCTCAAGGTGGGGCAGCTGATAATGAGAAGGATGATCCTCCTCAGGCTTCAGGTGGCGCTCGTCCCAAAAGGAGGGCGGCTATGAGTTCCGTGGATCTTTGGAGATCAAAGATCAAACTAGGTGATCTTTGACTTCGATGTCCTTTTGTTGTTCTCTGTATATAGCTCCTGTATATCATTTTTGGTGGCGGGCAATATGTCGGGAATAGGGTAATGATCCCGACAGTTTTAGGTCCATTAGGACATTTGAATTTGGCGGTATCGTATCGCATGTACGATTTCGGCTGGTTCTTTGTGTATTGTAGTTTATTCTTAAGTTAGGTTAAATATTAACTGTAATGTATAAATATCTACATCAGCTCTAGATGTATTATGAAACCAAGTTATGGGTTATAATTATTATGAGCCGGCAGCCATATGTAATTTCGCGAAGCGATCGGACGCCGGCCCTCAGTCTCTCAATCAACACCATAGAGTAAACATCTCCTCCCCCGGCTCTGACTCAACCCACAGTCCACCATGGGCTACAACTAAATATAACAACAGTCCTACATCACCAGTCCTCTAAGCTAAGTTCATTGTATGATATTGTATTATGTGAACATTCCTACATGTCATGCAATTGAACTAGCCGTTTGTGGGGGACTGGATTAAACCCATCGACGAATACCACGTTGGTAAATATTATATTATATAACTATTTGTTGGGATAGTCATGTACCAGTGATATGTCAATTAACCGTTAAATAAGATTCCCATTGGGTACACCATTGTATATATAACCATTATTCCTGTAAGACCTAGACAGAGATAATGACTGAAGATGTTAGCAACCATGCAGTAACTCTAATTCTTACCCCAACCAGAGATTGTATAGATAACCCTCTTTTACCATTGTCTCGACGCATATCTACCACGAAACAATAACGAAGCTACCCCTACGAACTGCCGCTTTCTTTGGTATATATTTCATAGAAAACGCAGTTCCCAGGGACAACTAGATCAGCAAGAAATCGTGTCAACTAATAGTGTCCATAACCCATCGTATTGACGAGTAATAATACACTATGTTTTTCTCTACTTTTATCTACAGTCAAGCACACACCTACAGCTAACCTCATCTTCCCCACAGTCCACATGATTCTATAATTTCCAGACTCATATACCACCACCTATTGCTCATCCCCCGGTAGCGTTTGATTAACCTACCTTCCCTGTCGTTAACCCCCAGTCTAAGATACCAACTGTAGCCTAATGCCACCCCTACGCCCAGAGACCTTAGGGTCAAACTTCCACGTAGCCCCCCTTAACCCTCTCCCTCTCGTTAACCCCCCATGCTCCTCGACTCCCTCCTGACCTAGCCTCTCCACCATACCCCCTGAATATCCTTAACTTTTCCATTACTAACATTCTCAAACCTTTTGTATATATACTCCTATCCAGCCTACCTTCCCCCAGTAGGAAGGAACACCATTAGAACTTTACTAACCCTTTGCATGCCATCTATTACCTCACAACCCATTCATAACCCTGTACCAAATGATCGTCAGTGCGAGGCTAGCCGCCTCACCAGTGACTAACCTCTATTGCCATACTTCCAGATAAATGTGGCAGAGTTAGCAACTCAGTCTCTACCACATCCAACATACCATGCAATTAACAACCCAACCAATTAAACCAGCTGATCAAGGCACCTTCGGTTTTGGTATTACGAACACCCACATCTGTCTCATAAACAGAGGGTTATTACAAACACTTGTAATATGGCAAGCCCCCAGCCACAGCCGCCCAGACGACCATCACAGAGAGAGGACGCGCGCCTACCCCTTTCACCCACCCGAGGAGGGAGACCCCTACCCCTGCGGAGGTACACCTGACCCCTGTTTTGACTTCCGGGTCATTGCCAGGTAGCACAGGAATTCTTCCTATCAATGAACTAACCATGTATGACTAACACCCTTACTAACCTCTATTAACCCATAATAACCCATTAACCTTTCTTGCATACTCCGATAACCAAATTAGCACCTCAGCTATACCATAGAATGAGGACTGAGCAATCTAAGAGAGACGCTCCTATCAAAGATGTCCCCAAACCTCCTCGCAAAGTAGATCCAGTCTCTCTCCCCTAAATACTTCCAGTATAGCTAAAATAGTACCTCTTACTAAGGCTCAGTTATATCACATTATGAAGGCTCCATACAGCCATGTGCCACAACAGTAATCACCACCTTACCTAGTTCCCGTATCAATTGAGAGCTCAAATAAGTCCATCAAAACTCGAGATCCCTATTGCCTACAGGGTCTGAAACCGAACCTATAAACCGAGCTCCAGCCCCCAGTAAAATCAGTTGAAAGATAGACACCAAACAGTGGCTGGTCCCTTGTGTTGACCTCTAGCTCTATCATTGTTTGTTCCTGAGAATTGAGTTCCAGAGCCTGCAGACTCCGTGGCAGATTTAGATAGAAGGATCTGTCCACGTAAAAGAAATCTACGTACACCTTATAACCTTCATACAGACCGGGAAGCTGAGCGATCGACGTGAGATGCGCTTGGCGTTAATTCCGATCCAGATTGACAGGAAGATCCTAATATCTGTGATTCAGGTCTAGAAACCAGAGGGTATATAAGAGTGTAACCAGCAACGATCGCTAAGAGATCCGTCTTGAGAACTTTCTACATATGGACCATCTGGACGGCCGCGGAACCAGTCGTTAGCCCCCAACATCACGGACGCAAGATAACCAGGACCAGACCAATCAAATACTACCCAAGATTCACTCTCTCAGTGCTACAGTGTTACAGTGCTATTTAGAGACTCACTTATTAATATTTCTATGAAGTGGCTATATCTTTGCCCCAGTATAATTCATATATAACCATTCAATTAGGAAGTGCTAAGCGTATCAGTGTTTATTAATTAACAGGCGATATTAACTCTCGTAAGTACCCATATATCCAGATATTATTACAGTACATAGAAGTGAAACCCTAGTGATATCTGATGTTCGCCCACTGATTTGCGTTCTATGTGTAAGGAAAGAAATCTACCGTACATGGTGATATATACGCCTATCAAATTATTGCAATCAATACACGGTATATATATATATATATATATATGTATACTGTATATTGGTGTATATTGATTTCAATCATTTGATAGGCGTATATATCACGGTATACGGTAGATTTCATTCCTTACAATGTACCGTACATGGTGATATGTACGCCTATCAAATGATTGATATCAATATACGGTATATATATATATATATGTATATAATTATATATATATATATATATATATAGGCGTGCATTCTCTCTCTCTCTCTCTCTGTTTCGCTTGCTTTGCAGGAATTTTGTTTTTGTTTTATAAATAATATTATTTCAACACATTTCCAAATCACCCTATGGGGTATTTTTGTGG
>JBAKBP010018446.1:25000-46711 GCA_037953745.1 Lithodes maja | reverse complement strand
CCCCTCCCCGTAACAATGACACATTTAAACAGAAGAGCCATGAAACTAAAACTGAATCCAAACCTTACACCACACCGTATGTGAAAAGTCAGGGGCCTTTTACATCACAGTATAAGCCGAAACCGAAATTTATGTGTTTTAGTTGCCACCAGGAGGGTCATAAGACAAATGAGTGCCCAAGTCGACCTCCTCCGGCAGCCGTGTCTTTTGCTCACGGCATTGGAGTGTTCAAGAGGATATCGGAGTTTGTTAGAGGCATTTCTTTCGAGGTAAATACACTGCCAGTGCAGAAGGATCCGGAAGGCTTATTCCCTGTCCGTGATGCCTTTAGTGACCACAGGGGACTCGGTTGTGTGGAGTGGGGGGGTAGAAGACATGAGGTGAGAATTTTGCGTGACACTGGGGCATCACAAACACTGTTGAGAAATTTCACTGGTAAACCTGTCAATACGGCGCGGGTGGTTGTGGTTCAGGGAGTTAATGCGACAAGGTCATACCCGCTTGTAAGAATGAAGGTGGAAGTTGATGGTGTGACTCGGGACCTGGATGTAGGAATTGTGGAGAAGTTACCTGTTGGGGGCGTCGACCTCCTTCTTGGCAACGACTTTGCGGGACCTACTTCTGAGGCTCCACCCTTGGTCGTTGCCGAGAAGCCGGCCGACGTGAGTAGGGAGGAGCAGGAGTGGGTTGAGAAGTGTCCGGTGCAGCCTATGGTGTGTGTTGTCACCGGAGATCCTGCATCCAGGGAGTCACATTCTGGTCAACAATCTTTAGATCAGCGGAGGAAGGGTACCGAGAAGGGGTTGAAAGTTGATGCGGTTGAGAGTTTAGTATCAACGGCCCTTCTCGGGGACTCAGTATTAGGACCAAATATCGAGTCTGAAGAAGACCCAGTAACTGTTGTGGAAAAGGCAGAGGATGGGCTTAAAAAGGCGAAAGAGTTGAAGGAGGACAGTGACGCACAGTCGGGAGATGTGGCAACATGGTACCCTGATGCGTACCCTATGAGAAATGGGTCGGCGAAGACGGTGGTCCGAAGCTTGCTAGTGTATTTTTCCCGGTATGGTTTCCCGCAGGGGATTCAGTCAGTCCAGGGACCCAACTTCACTTCTAGCCTCTTTGTTCAAGCAATGCCGCAGCATGAGATTGTTGGGGTTGTGTCATCTGTGTATCATCCGGAGAGCCAGGGTGTGTTAGAGCGATGGCACTCAGCCTTGAAATCTGTGCTTCGTTGTTGTTGCTTTGAGAGTGGGAAGGATTGGGATCTTGGCCTGCCATGTGTTTTGTGTGCTGTGCGGGAGGTACCTGGGGAGAGTTTGGGATTCAGCCCTAATGAGCTCGTCTTTGGACACCGTGTCAGAGGGCCTCTCCATATGGTTGAAGAAGTATGGGAGGGCGCAGAAAAACCCTGTTCTATGCTCAAGTGTGTCCTCAACAGTCGAGAACGGATGTTGCGCAGTCTGGAGTTGGCTGGCCGTAATTTGACTAGCTCTCAGTCCTTCACTACTCTCTTCACCACCCTCTTACTCTCCACGTACCTCGCTCGTTTCTGTCTCTCGGAATCTTCATTCCCTCTACTACCCAACCACTCTCTATATGCTTTCTTCTTTTCTTCCACAGCTATTCTTACCTCTTCTGTCCACCATGCTGTACCTTTCACTCCCCTCCCTCTTCTCCTCACTCCACACACCTCCTCACATGCTGCACATATCTCATCCTTAAACACCTTGCTCATCTCCTCCACTTCCTCCATAACTTCCAGGTCGAACCCACCTAGTCGTCTTTCCACTGCTCTCCTGTACTCCTCCCTGACTTCCTCCTCCTGCAACCTCTCCACCCTCCTCACCATTCCACCCTCCTCTCGCCTCCCTCCCGCTCTCCTCACCCACTTCTTTTGTATCCTAACCTTAGCTACCACTACATAATGATCAGACAGACCCCCTCCAATACCCCTATACACCCTAGCATCCATCACAGATTTCTTCATTCGTTCATCCACACATACATAATCAATCAATGACTTTCGTTCCACCACTGTCTTATCCTTCATCGTCAACATCCGTTTCCACGTGTACCTGTGGATCATTCTGTGTCGGAAGAAGGTGTTGGCTATCCACAGCCTCCTCCCCACACATACGTCCACAAGTGCACTACCATTCCCATTCACCTCTGATGGTACCCCCCACCCTCCCACCACTCCCTCAACTTTCCTATCACCCACCTTACCATTCATATCCCCAATCAGAAATATTCTTTCGTTCTTGTCAAACTTCTCCAGGCACGCCTCCACATTCATCCAGAACTCCTCTTTCTTTCTTTCAAGTATATCCTCTGTCGGGGCATACACGCATACAATCACCCACGTTTGTATTCCTACTTTCATTCTCACCCACACAATCCTTGAACCCACAGACCCATACTCTCTTACACATTCCTTCCATTTGCTACTTACAAACAAACATGCACCTTCTCTCGCTGTTCCTTCACTCACTCCAGCACACACACCCATTCCACACTCCCACTCTCTCACATCTGAACCTTTCCATTTGGTCTCTGTCATTCCACATACATCCAGCCTGGCATTCACTAACACTTCCAGAACCTCTCTCTCTTTTGTGCCATCATTCATGCCACTAACATTCCATGTAGCCATTCTCAGAATGTCCGAAGGCATGTCCTTAGTCGGTCGTGGTTCGTCAACGTTGGTTCCGTCCGCATCCGAGGCTGTTCGTTCGTTTTTTTTTGCTTAGATATTTTTTCCGGGTGGGGGTCGCAAGCCCACCGACCCAACCTCTTTAGTCGCCTCTTACGACACGCAGAAGGCACGTGGGGCATATTCTATTCCCTAACCCCCAGGGGGTATATATATATATATATATATATATATATATATATATATACTGTATATACTGTATATATATATATATATATATATATATATATATATATATATATATATATATACTGTATATACTGTATATATATACAGTATATATATATATATATATATATATATATATATATATATATATATATATATACCGGTATACATATATATATATATATATATATATATATATATATATATATATATATATATACTGTATATATATATATATATATATACCGTATATATACTGTATATACTGTATATATATACAGTATATATATATATCTAGTTCTCGAAAATTCACAGATCGAAACTGGAGTGGGGGTGGGGTGGGGAGGGGGGATCTTTAGCATAACCACTATACTTTTTTTTGTTTAATGTGTATGAAGGAGACAAACGGCAGGCTGCCTGTAACGAGTGTCTCCCCCAAAGCCAAAGGAGTGACAGAGAGCCAAATTCAAGGGACGTTGGAGTCAAACTGCCTGGACACACAAAGTTTAAAGCAGTCTAAGTCATAGGATGACGGAAAGATTGATTGAGGGAGAGAGTTCTAGAGTTCACTTGTTGAGTAGAACAAAGACAGAAAATTTGCTCATTCTTTGGGAGAGCTGGACAAAATAGGAGTGGGATTGTGTTGAAAGGCGGGTGAATGAAAGTTAGTCCAATATTGATAGCTGTTAGACCTCTTGAAAGGTACCTGTTCTCACGCAGGCTCATGGATATTTTTAGTTCGCCTATACATATATTTAACGTCATATATTTGGACTAGTTTTAATTACTGAGAGGTATTGAGTCTTCGTTCAGGAAAAATCGACACCTAAATGGCACGAAAGGTCTTAATATTGACAAAGAAATGGAGTGAAAGGTCTGAAAATCGCCTGAACTGACTTATTAGATAAGGCTCAGATTCATTACGTTTAGTCCAACTATACTCTGTTTCATTTCATATGACGGTAAATTGAATCCCTTAGCAGCTGCTTTATCGATACTTAAGGGGAGGCAGACCGTTTTCCTGGACCCCCTTCTCCCTAATGTTTAGCCCCACTAGTTTTGAGATTAAAAGACGTTCGGCCCATTAGTTTGGCGATTTTAACACCTTTCGCCAAATTTCGTTGTCAATTTTAAGACCTTTCGTGCCATTTAGGTGTCGATTATTTCCTGGCGAGCGATAGCGAGCCTGCAATTTTAAGAGGAACCGGCCTTCGGCTAGGACATTTTCTACCGAAAAATTTACAAATTTATCTTGCAGGGGGGTCTAGGGGGTGTTTTTCTAAGCTTGATGGAGGCCTAGGGAGGAAACTAAAAAATATATATGAATAAATTAATTAATAGATCAAACAAACGGCCAGCCTTCCCTTAATGGACAACAATTAAACCACTATGTATCTGCATCATATTAAACCACTATGTATCTGCATCATATTAAACCACTATGTATCTGCATCATATTAAACCACTATGTATCTGCATCATATTAAACCACTATGTATCTGCATCATATTAAACCACTATGTATCTGCATCATATTAAACCACTATGTATCTGCATCATATTAAACCACTATGTATCTGCATCATATTAAACCACTATGTATCTGCATCATATTAAACCACTATGTATCTGCATCATATTAAACCACTATGTATCTGCATCATATTAAACCACTATGTATCTGCATCATATTAAACCACTATGTATCTGCATCATATTAACACCACTATGTATCTGCATCATATTAAACCACTATGTATCTGCATCATATTAAACCACTATGTATCTGCATCATATTAAACCACTATGTATCTGCATCATATTAAACCACTATGTATCTGCATCATATTAACACCAAGTGTATATAATTAACACCATATTTCACTACAACATCTTCAAAATATCCGAACAATCTTGATGGGAACTTTGCAATTTACCGATGAAATGAAACCGAGTATAGTCCAATTATTAACGAAGCTTAAGGGGGGTCACCTTGATGTTTTCTCTTTCTTTCCTTTTCTCTCTTTCTCTGGCTTGTATCCATTCGGCCCCATTCAGCCAACTGTTTTAAGACGTTTATCCCCATCCAGATGTCGATTTCTTCCTGGCGAGCGATAGCGAGCCAGCATTGTATGGAGAAATCCTGCTTCGCCGGAAAAAAATTCTATCGAAAAATTTACAAATTTAGCTTGCTGTAAACAAAAATATATATAAATATATATGCTGGCTCGCTACCCTTTGCCAAGGAAAAGTTGACACCTGGATGGGGGTAAACGTCTTCAAACAGTAGGCTGAATGGGGTTGAATGGATACAAGCCAAAGAGAGAGGGAGAGAATGAGGAAAAAAAAAGCGAGGTGGGCTCCCTTAACTAAATCATACTAATAATTCTATGTTCATCTTTTCCTAACCCTATCTAATCCTGGGGTGGTCTTTAATAGATCCTCCCTGTTTTGCCCCATTAATTTGGCGATTTTTAGACGTTTCGCCGTTCAGGTATATTTTTTAGGCGAGCGGTAGCGAGCCTGCAATTTTTGAGAATAGTTTTAGTTAATATTGTTTGCGTATTTTGCTTGAAGAGAGGATTGGGGATTTTGTTTTAAAGAATAATAATTATACAATACGTGGTCACATTCTTCTGTCTTTCAATACCAACTCGTTCGTTGTAAAAAGATGTCACCTCTTCGCTTATGTACAGTACACAGTAACAGAGTAGTTAATAAAACAAAACAAAAAGTAGTCAAGGGGATAGGGTTTATATATTTGGTCGATTATTTCATATATATATATTATTATTATTATTATTATTATTATTATTATTATTATTATTATTATAGTTTTCTCCTTAAACCTCCATCAAACTTAAAAATAAACATCCATTAGATCCCTCTTCTAGATTAATTTGTACATTTTTTTGGTAGAAAAATGTCCTGGCCGAAGGCCGGTTCTTCCAAAATTACAAGCTCACTATCTTTCGCCAGGAAAAAAATTCGACACGTAAATAGCACGAAAGGTTTTAATATTGACAAGGAAATGGGGCGAAAGGTCTATCGACAAACTAATTGGGCAAGCACCTGAAAATCTGAAAACTAATGAGGCTAAACGTGAAGGAGAAGAGGGTCTAGAAAACCGACCTATCTCCCCTGGGTTAAGCAAGATTGGAATTTGTGTTGCAAAATGTTGACCCAGAATGCGTATACGCCGAGGCCCCGCAGCATGTAGAAAGACACTTTGTTATAGCTATATTTGTGTCGGTAATAAAGACACTTTGTTATAGCTATATTTGTGTCGGTAATAAAGACACTTTGTTATAGCTATATTTGTGTCGGTAATAAAGACACTTTGTTATATCTATATTTGTGTCGGTAATAAAGACACTTTGTTATAGCTATATTTGTGTCGGTAATAAAGACACTTTGTTATAGCTATATTTGTGCCGGTAATAAAGACACTTTGTTATAGCTATATTTGTGCCGGTAATAAAGACACTTTGTTATAGCTATATTTGTGTCGGTAATAAAGACACTTTGTTATAGCTATATTTGTGTCGGTAATAAAGACACTTTGTTATAGCTATATTTGTGTCGGTAATAAAGACACTTTGTTATAGCTATATTTGTGCCGGTAATAAAGACACTTTGTTATAGCTATATTTGTGTCGGTAATAAAGACACTTTGTTATAGCTATATTTGTGCCGGTAATAAAGACACTTTGTTATAGCTATATTTGTGCCGGTAATAAAGACACTTTGTTATAGCTATATTTGTGTCGGTAATAAAGACACTTTGTTATAGCTATATTTGTGTCGGTAATAAAGACACTTTGTTATAGCTATATTTGTGTCGGTAATAAAGACACTTTGTTATAGCTATATTTGTGCCGGTAATAAAGACACTTTGTTATAGCTATATTTGTGCCGGTAATAAAGACACTTTGTTATAGCTATATTTGTGCCGGTAATAAAGACACTTTGTTATAGCTATATTTGTGCCGGTAATAAAGACACTTTGTTATAGCTATATTTGTGTCGGTAATAAAGACACTTTGTTATAGCTATATTTGTGTCGGTAATAAAGACACTTTGTTATAGCTATATTTGTGTCGGTAATAAAGACACTTTGTTATAGCTATATTTGTGTCGGTAATAAAGACACTTTGTTATAGCTATATTTGTGTCGGTAATAAAGACACTTTGTTATAGCTATATTTGTGTCGGTAATAAAGACACTTTGTGATAGCTATATTTGTGTCGGTAATAAAGACACTTTGTTATAGCTATATTTGTGTCGGTAATAAAGACACTTTGTTATAGCTATATTTGTGCCGGTAATAAAGACACTTTGTTATAGCTATATTTGTGCCGGTAATAAAGACACTTTGTTATAGCTATATTTGTGTCGGTAATAAAGACACTTTGTTATAGCTATATTTGTGCCGGTAATACAGACACTTTGTTATAGCTATATTTGTGTCGGTAATAATATACTGTAGGTGTTAAGAGCGGCGCGGTGGTGGCAGGCCTTGACCAGCCAATGTTGTGGCTAGTGTTTTCACCTTGACGACAGAAAAAGTAGTATTTAGCGAACATTAGTTTATTTTTTATTTTTTTTTCTCAGACATTCCTTACAATCTCTTACATGATATTAAATTCCCTGTTGTCACGTTGTGTATCAGTTACAGACTAAAGGACGCTTGCGGTTTGGGATTATACTTAACCCTTTCACGCACGTGTGGACACGATCGCGTCCTACAGGTATACTTTAAACCTTTATGACCATCAGGGGTGTTTAGAAACCTTTACTTTAATTACTTTAACCTCTGAAGTTGTCTTTGAGCGAGTCATGGGCAAAAAACTAACGTTGTGCAACGTTTTTTATGGGGGGGGGGGGGGGGCGGGAGTGAAGGAAGGGGGTAGGGGTGGTAGGGAGGGGGTGGGGGGCGGGAGGGGGCAGGGGCTGGGGGGAAGGAAGGAGGGTGGGGGTGGGGGGGGTTAACCAACAATGAGCCCCCCTACCACCCTAACTCCCCACCTCCCCCTAACCCCCCCTACCACCCTACCCCCCTCCCCTCCCCTCCTTCCTTCCCTTCACCCCCTGCCCCCTCCCGCCCCCCACCCCCTCCCTACCACCCCCTCCCTATCCCCCCACCCCCCTCCTTCCCTGCCCCCCTCCCAGCTCCGCCCCCCCCTCCCGCCCCCCCATGAAAAACGTTGCTAACGCAACGTTAGTTTTATAGCCTTTTTTTAGGCCCCCTAGGCCTATTTTAAAGTTTAAAAACTCCATACGCGAGTTATTTATAAACCGATTTTGTTTAAATTTATACCATAAGTACACTTTGGCAAGCTGAATCGAATGGCGCAAACAGAATTAAAATCGGACCATTAGTTTTGGATTTAGATTTTGACTGGGCTTCCTGTAGGGCCCAGGGGACCGTTTTTTGGACTTTAAAAGTCCTCTGTAGCCCAAACTATAAGTCCTAGGGAATTCTACTTGGTGCCATTCGATTTTTCTCGCCGAGCTGCTTCTAGACATGGTCTAAGATTTCATTTCCGCCCAGCCATTCGCCCAGAATCGAAAACAAAAAACACCTTTCGTGTTAGCGTATAATATATAGGTGTTGAGAGCGGCGTGCAAGTCGTTGACCAGCAAATGTTGTGGCTAGTGTTTTGACCTTGACGACGGAAATAGTAGGACTTAGCGTAAACGACTGAAATAATAGTACTTAGCGGCCATTATATATATATATATATATATATAATTATATATACCGGTATATATATATATATACCACAATGTTGCATCTCTCTCGCTATTCTATCGCTACTATAATAATCAGTGTTCCTCAGAGCTTTCACCTCCTTTACGTAGGGCACGTGGTACCCGTCTTGCAACTCAATCCCACCCCTACTCTGTGCAACTCTCCAACCCAAGAGTGAAACGTTACTCTCAAACTTTCTTCTACTCAACAGCTGAGCTCTGGAACTCTCTCCCAGAATCAGTCTTTTCCTCTTCCTATGACTTAAATTGCTTCAAACTCCGTGTGTCCAGGCATTTTGGCTCGAACGTCCCTTGATTTTGGCCCTGTCACTCTTTCAACTATGGGGGAGGCACTCGCTATAGGCAGTTATGCCTTTTGCCTCCCTCAATCACATAGAAAAAAAAAAAAAAAAAAAAAAAAAAATGAGATGACGGGGTCTGGCCATCAAAAGCCAATACCATCTACCCACCTGCTCCCGTCTTCAAGCAGCAACTCCCACAACCCCTGCCGCATTGCTATCATACGGAGTCAACCGCTGCAACCCAGGCCCTCCAGGACCCAGGACTAATGGATTAAAAACACCATCTGAGGAAGAGCACTTTATTGACAACGTTTCGCAGATAGCTTAAATCAGTGACCTGATGAAGCTATCTGCGAAACGTTGTTAATAAAGTGCTCTTCCTCAGATGGTGTTTTTTATCCATTCTGTCTACTTTTCAAGTACCACTCAACACCCAGGACTAACCTCAATAACAACGAGTGAGAAGCAATCCAGAAAACGCGCCCCCAACTCTTGAAGAAAAGCTGACCACCCCAGTGCTTGAATACAGGGAGGAGCTCTTTATGCAAATTCCCCATCAACCCCCTCAATACCCCCCCATCGAGTCTTATAATCATCCTTCTAGCCAAATTAGCCATGCTAGGCAACAAGCCATTTTCCTTTATCAACCTTCTTCTCTATTTACCACCATAAAACAACCAAATTCCCTATCCAGTCCCCAACACAGTCATTCCCTATGCATTCCTCAACATGTCATGCCAGAGGGTAGCCCTCTTGCCAGAAATTGTAGAATGCTATTTTCACCAGTGCGACCAGGTGAAGTACTTGGGAAAATAGAGCCCCTCACTGGACTCTGTTTATTTTACACCAGTGCGACCAAAGTGAAATACTTAGGAAAAGTAGAGTCACTCCTAAGACTCTGTGTTAATTATATACCAGTGTGACTAAGTGTATTATCTTTTCCATTATTATATGACGCCAGTGATAACCTGAGATAAACAGTTGAACCTACAGTAAGTGTATGTTGTCTCACCAACACGCAATATATGATAAAGTACTAGAGAGCATTAAAGTAAAGTCTATCAATCATACACCAGTGAATTAACCCTTAACTGGCAGCGCCTGGCTATAGCCGGGCGCCAATTTGCAGCAAGTTAGGAGCATTATTATGGCTTTTAAAGGGTTAAAATCAAGTGCAAATGGCCGGGAGTGCAGCGGACCACACGTCCGACTCCCAGGGCATACCGCCGCCCACTGACTCACCCTCCCTGTGTTCTCGAGAGGCCGGCAGTGTAGCCAGTAGTGAGCGTAGCTGGAAAAAATATACCGCTATACGCTAAACTCCCATGTTACTGGTACCACTGTATGAGAACCACGAGTGCTACGTAGCTCGTTCTGGTCTCATTTTGAAGCTTTTAGCGCCTAGTTTTTTGCTAAATACATTTCTTTTCATGCAGATACTTGATTTATCATTCAGGAGGGCCTGAATATGCCCAAATAAGCCCAAAAAACCCTGCTAGACAAGGGTTAAGGTGTATAGTGTATAGCGAGAGAAAAAGAGAGATAAGCATATTCCTAGTTCCCTCATGGATCCTCGGCCGTGCTCGGCTAATGGTGCAGTTTTTACCACCATACACTCCCTGCTGAATAGCAAGGCTAGGGTGGGTGCCCTGATGAATCAGGGACTTAGTTAATAGTTGCCACAGATTGCTAGACCGCGCCGTTCACCAACAGCACTGACATCTACCAATAACTCACTGGCTGGCCCGAGGCTCGAACCGTCAACCTCACGGTTAGCAGGCGAACTCTCTACCAATCGAGCTACGTCCTGTGTATGTGTATGTATGTAACCATTGTCCAAGTATAATTAAGTATTTCTGTTCTACATAACGAGTTAACCCATACCATGCCATAGGATACAGTAATAAAAGCCCCTGCAGTCCCAAGCACTGTGGCAAAAATGGCAGGAGAGACCACCTTTTCACCTCAAGAGATGGAGCAAGACTGCCCCAGTCACCCTTCAGCAGGTTTTATATAAGCTGAGAAGTGTTGCCAGACCGGTAGCAGTGCTTAAACAGTCGTGTTACCAACTACAGGGTTGTACAGGCAGTTACAAGGAAAGTACATTACTGACGAATATACTCGGGCCTGGGACTGGGGAGTTACTTATCTACTGACGAATATACTCGGGCCTGGGACTGTAAGGGTTAATCATTAAAGTTGTTCATAAGATGTATGCAGTGTTATATTTTACCCTTTACTCCTTCTGTGCATGTGTTGTGTGATTTTTACTTCTCCAGTTAAGCAGTATATACCTACCAAATTCCAATATAAACCCGGGAAAAACCCTGGCATAACAATACTAATAATAATAGTAATAATAGTAATCAGTTTATTTCGGGCCGGTGTTATGTGATAATTCGCCAGGGTTCATTCTGAGCCAGATCGCCACAGTGCGCATGCGCGATATTTTGCCCCCTGCTGGCAGCAAATATGATGATGACAATAAATCAAGGCCCTCAACCTGTATTGTATCCAACGGTCAGCTGTTGGGTACATTGTTTAATAAAAGTTAATTAGATTACCACAGTCCGCATGCGCACTGTGGCGATCTGGCTCAGAATGTACCCTGGGGAAATGTTACTGACACCGGCAGCCAATGAGGCTGAAAATACAGACTTAACCTAGATTTTATTGTAAGGGATCAACAGGCTGATCCTGGCTGCTAACAAGAACACCGCCTCCTACATACCCCAGGGGGAGTAGGACGTGGGCAGGAGACTTTGTGGGTCCCCCCGAGATTGGTCCGTCCAGATCTAACCTTCACAGCCAGAAAAGTTTTTGCGCGACACTTCACTTTGCCGGCACGTGGGATCGAACCCCCGACACCAGAGCCTGCAGCCAGTGACTAAGCGCGATCGGCTACAGTGACTGTGTGTGTGTGTATGTGTTTTATTTTATTCTTATTTTTGTAATGAAGTTACCCAACGCCCTCCGCTAAAATTGTTGTATATCGATGATTAACCCAATCTAAACCGTGGAACGTCTTTTTGGACCACCCCATTTAGGTGTCTAGTTTTATCTAGGCGAGTGATGGGAAGCCTGCAAATTAACTCCTAAACTGCGATGTTCCTTCCGGAATGTTTTACTGGGCAAAAGCGACGTTCCTTCCGGTATTTTAAAGTTAAATATAACAACAAAAAACAAACCAGTGCCGAGGAAATGAATGCAATATATGATTAGGTGGCATGTCTCCATATCACCACCTCCTCTCTTCCCCTTGCATGTGTCTCACCCCTTCCCTCTCTCTCCTCCCCCACCCCTTTCTCCCTCAACTTCCCCCTCCTTTGTTCTACTCTGTCCCTCCCACACTCCTTATACTTCCTCCTTCTCTCCTCAAGTACTTTCAGTCACCCTCCTCTACACCTCCACTACCTCCCTCATACATAAGAGAGAGAACTAAGAGGCGAAAGCCTCGAGAGAGAGAGGGTGTATATGCTCCCGTCACAATAATCATTTTTTTCACTGGATATTTGCTCTTTACACCTATTTTCTGGTTCTTCAATGTTCACATGTTCCTTATTGGAGTAAAATATGCAGATATGGTGCAGTAATATATTTTTTATTTTTATTTTTTTTTAAGAGACAATGAATGAGGAAGGAAAAACACAGATAAAACAAAAAGTCCATGTGCCTAAAGGCATCCTCCATTCATAAATTTTTTGTAACAACTGGATTTAAACATTTGTAGATTGTAAGTTTGTGGAAAGCAATTCGAGGGAAGTGAATTCCAAAGAGTGTAGCTCTGGGGATAAATGAATTCTGATAAGCAGAAGTTCTGCATTGTGGAGGAGAAAGTGTAAATTCATGGGCGCTCTCAGCTGCCCTAGTTCTACGGGGAAAGATGTGGAGAGGCGGCACAATTGAAGCAAGTTGTATATAGTAGATATAATTTGTTTTGTCCGAAATAAAGCTAAATCTGTCGCACTGGTGGCACTTTAGAATTCCGGCCTTATGCAGCCCCCGGGTTAAGGGAAACTGGTTGGCCTTTTGGTTGGGAGGGTGAGGGGTCTGCAGGTTTTTTCATCCCAGAAGTTTAGTTTAGGGGCAAACTAAAATTAGATTGGTCGAAAATGGCAACAAAAATCAAATCCCTCAATAATAATAAATACAAAATACTATAACCCTAAACGTTGGATGGGCTAGTGGTAGAGTTTAAAAATTATAATCTAATTATTGATTGTTCCCATAATAGTTGGAAGGTGAAAGTGGTTTAATATTATGCTTGTCATGGGCTACGTATAAACTAAAATACTATAGTAATAAAGTAACTAAAAGTAATATAGTTAATTGAGTAGGAATGTACTTTAATTAAACATTCTAATGTGTTTTTTCTATTTTCAGAATAGCTTGAAATTGCAAGTCTGTTAATATTTTGCGTGTCATAGTTTACATAATAAAGCTAGACGCCGTAATCCCCGAGCGGGAGTGGCCGCGAATTAATCGCTTTCATATGCTTCCATATTCCAAGGCAACTGAAAAAGGTCCTGTTGATAAATCAAATCTAATCTAATATAATAATATAAAAAATGCATGTGACAAGACACAGTAATTTAGTACACACTTCGTACATGAATGTTATACTGACAAGGGCTGTCTAGCAACTGTTTCTTTACAGGTCTATGGAGTTATTTTAGGTAAAGTTCACTCATAAACAGACACAAAAATAAATCAATATTAAAAGAAAATGGACAAATGAAAGGTAAAAAAAAAGTATATATATATATATATCTATCTATCTATCTATATATATATATATATATATATATACTCTCCTAAGCACAATCTCTTCACACACATCTGTACATACATGCAAACATATAATGCACGGCCAGGCACGTGCAGAGGGGTGGGGGAGGGGGTGCTGGGGGTGCCCGAGCACCTGCCCCTTTTGCCCCTTGTGTTGAAAGTGCCCTTTTGTCTGTGCCTGGACTCTAGCATTATCTCAACTTTATCAACGATTTTCCTAAGGCCCACAAATATTAACCAATTGCCAGGTATAAAATGCTACCCTCGCACAGTAAACTAAATGCACAGTAGCAACATTTACTAAACTTAAGCAAACATTTTGGCTGAATGCCATTACTAAAACAAATAGGTACGGTAGCGTAGTTACCCCTAAAATTATTTTCAGAACAGGTTTTTTTCATGCGATTACGTGTCTTATCAATCTAGCTAGTTTCTCACTTTCAACTGACCGATAAGGTAAAGAAGATAATATTTTAATACTTACTATAATTATACAGAGATCTGATAGAAACCCAAATCATATTTTACATTTATAGCATTCTCGAATGCTAGCGTTACGAACGTCCAAATCGTTGTTTACAAACAGCACTCGGTAGGTGAAGGGGCAAGGAGGAGGTATAGTCTGGTATTTCCCTGGTTTATCATTTCTCTCTCCATATATATATATATATATATATACTGTATATTGCATTTGTCGATGGTGTTGAGAAACTGCAATTTCCACTCCACAATTGGATATGCAGCAAGGCTAAGGCATGCAGAATTTCAGTACGGTACCCTATCCTAGGCCTATAGCCTAGGTATGCCAGTGTATTTTTGACAAGGGACTGGAGTTTTCGCAGAGAGGCTCCAGTCCTGACGTTATTATTGACTTACAGTGTGCTGGCTTAATAATCCATTAGGGTTGATAGCCTCTGAAGTCCTATTTTAACTCAAATTATAAATTGGGCCTAAGTATTTTTGAAAGGTAGGGAAGCAAAACTGGTTGAAGTATTTACATAATTAATTTGTTTTATAGTGATGCAAGCTATTAGTTTATAATGCAATAATGATTGAATATTCAATAAACACTATGGAAAACATTTGAAGTTGAAACCGTGGGCTAGTGTTACAAGAACAAAAGCACTGGAACAGCGCGTAGCCGCAGCGCTCATCTCCGTTCCTGGTTCCATTGCCCTTTGGAGCCTGCTGTTATCAACCCAATACAGGGGGCCAGGTGCTACTGCATTTTTGTGGGTTACCACACTTTGCTTCCCTAGAGGCCGAGGGGATGTCACAACTGTCCATTAACACTAGGTAGCCTACCGATTTCGTTGCTTAGATGAACAGTTC
Source organism: Lithodes maja (assembly GCA_037953745.1). Classification (NCBI taxonomy): domain Eukaryota; kingdom Metazoa; phylum Arthropoda; class Malacostraca; order Decapoda; family Lithodidae; genus Lithodes; species Lithodes maja. The sequence continues at coordinate 31,653 of JBAKBP010018446.1, read as the reverse complement.
AACAGGGCATTGAGTGTTCATTGGTGTATGTTTGGTGTCAGTTATGCAGACAGATTTTTTGATTATAGTATTGTTGTAACTTACATGAAATTTATTTGAAAACATTTAAGCTGCGTGTATATTTAATTAATTCACTAGTAGCTAGGTGCCCTTTTTCAGTTTGAGCACCTGCCCTTAACTAAGTCTCTGCACGGGCCTGACACGCACAATAAAATAGTTATTTACCATAAATGTGTACATGTGCATCTATTTTATCTCGGTATCACAAGGAAACCCATAAATGTGTACATGTGCATCTATTTTATCTCGGTATCACAAGGAAACTATCAAGAGATAATTCCAGCAAACACACACATGCAAATTTATACACTCATTACTGTAATAATAATATTATTAAACACATAGGGGCGGTACTCCCGGGGAGTGCTAGGCTGATCCTTTCTGTGCCTCATCAACACTGAGGGCAACCCCAGCCTGCCCTTCAAAACACCTTCTCCTACTATCAACACACTATACTACAAACACCTTACATACCTCACTATCTCTATACCAAAACAATGACGACTTTACGACCGGCGTCAGAGTCCCCAGGGGGGAGGGACCTGAAATGCCCTCATCCGACTGTCCCCTGACAACAACTCGCCAAAATGCTCTGGCCCACTACCTTCCACTCTTACTATTAACTTCTGCAACATTCGTGGCCTCTCCTCTAACTTCCACTCTGTGGAACACCACCTTTCATCTGCCAACCCTGATCTTCTCTTTCTCACCGAGACACAGTTGTCTGGGATTACTGACAGCAAACCCTTCTCTGTATCCTCCTACTATCTCTATCCTCAGTTTCGAGCCAAAGGTGGATGTTGCGTCTATGTACGCAACAATCTTGCTATCTCTATCTCTCGTGTTCCCAACTTAGATTCTTCTGAATTCTCAACTCTCTGGCTAAAGTTTTCTTGTCACTCTCAAACAAAATATTTCTGTGCTGTTTATCTCTCCCCAAATTCTACTGAATATCCAAAATTCTTCAACTATCTAACTTCTAAAGTGGAACACATTCTATCCATTTCTCCTTTCACAAAAATCTCCATCTTAGGAGATTTCAACATTCACCACCGCCAATGGCTCTCCTGTTTTTCCACTGACCAACCTGGTGAACAAGCCTTCATCTTTTCTATCCTAAACGACCTAGAGCAGTTTGTCCAGCAACCCACCCGTATCCCGGATCGCTTCGGAGATCGGCCCAACATTCTTGACTTATTTCAAACCTCTAACCCTTCCGCTTATACTATAAATATTTTTTCTCCTTTGGGCTCCTCCGACCATAAACTAATATCTGTCACCTGTCCTATCTCTCCGGTACGGCCACCCGATCCTCCCAACCGGCGGCGCTTGTGGCACTTTGGCACTGCCGACTGGGAGGTTCTTCGGCAGTACTTCTTTGATTTCCCTTGGAATGACTTTTGCTTCCGTGGCCGGGGACCCCCGTTGAGTGCTGAACGCATTACCGAGGTAATCCTATCGGGCATGGAAGCATACATTCCATTTTCTTTCTCTCAGTCTAATGCAAAAACGTCTTGGTTTACTCATGCTTGTTCTACTGCTGTCCGCAACAAGGAGGAAGCATTCAAATGGAACCGATGCCTTAAAACTCAAGAATCTCATTCTTCCTATGTTTCTGCCCGGAATCAAGCCAAATCAGTTCTTCGACTTGCCAAGCACTCTTTCATCAATAATATATGCACTGAACTATCCAACTCTAGCTCTTCCCAATTTTTCTGGCATCTAGCCAAAAACCTCTCCAACAATTTTTCTTCCTCGTCTTTCCCTCCCCTTTTCCACTCTGATGGCACAACCATCACTTCTTCCTCTGACAAAGCTGAACTCTTCGCTCAAACTTTTGCTAGAAACTTCACCTTGGATGATTCTGGTGCTATTCCTCCCTCTCCACCCCCCTCTCTCCTACTTATACCTAAAATCCTAATCTCTTCTAAAGGTGTACTTTCTACCCTCTCTGGGCTTAATTCTAAGAAGGCGTACGGTCCAGACGGTGTTCCTCCTGTTGTACTAAAAAACTGTGCTTCCATGCTGACTCCCTTCCTAGGCAAACTCTTTTGTCTCTGTCTCTCCTCTAACGTCTTCCCTTCTTGCTGGAAGTTTGCTCTCATTCAACCTGTCCCAAAGAAGGGTGACCGCTCTCAACCCTCCAACTATCGTCCAATTGCTCTCATCTCTTGTATCTCTAAAGTTTTTTAAACTATTCTTTCATCCAAATTTTCTTAAGCATTTCCCTTCTCATAATCTACTCTCAGATAGCCAGTATGGCTTTCTTAAGGGTCGCTCTACTGGTAATCTTCTTTCATATCTTACTAACTCTTGGTCAACCTCCTTTCGGAACTTCGGTGAGACCTTTTCTATTGCTCTAGACATATCGAAGGCCTTCTATAGAGTCTGGCACAAAACTTTAATTTGTAAACTACCCTCCTTCGGTTTCTATCCCTCTATCTGCGCTTTTGTCTCTAATTTCCTTTCTAGCCATTCCATAGCTGCGGTTGTGAACGGCCATTGCTCACCTTCTCATCCTATCAACTCTGGTGTTCCTCAGGGCTCTGTCCTATCTCCCATTCTCTTTCTAATTTTCATAAATGATCTTCTCAACTGTACCTCCAGTCCCATCCATTCATACGCAGAGGACTTTACCTTACACTACTCAATTAGTTTTCCTGAATGCCCCAACCAGCAATCCCTCAAATACAAACTTAATGAAGCCATGCAACACTTATCTTCTGATATAACTACTATTTCCAATTGGGGCAGAGAAAACCTTGTTACCTTTAATGCTTCCAAAACCCAATTTCTTCATCTTTCTACCCATTCGGAACTTCCAGTGGACTATCTCTTACACTTCAACAATACAAAAATCAATCCTTCATCTTCTCTCAATATTCTCGGTGTCTCCTTTTCTTCTGCTCTCACTTAAAAAGGACCATATTACGAGTCTTGTTAAGGCAGCCTCCCAGAAGCTGGGTGTGCTCAACTGACTCAAGGGGTTCTTTACCCCTGCACAGCTTCTTGCTCTGTACAGGGCACGGTGTGTCCTTGTATTGAGTATTGTTCACATGTGTGGGGAGGATCCTCTCACACCGCACTCCTAGACAAAGTAGAAAGGAAGGCCTTTCGTATCATTAACTCCCGTTCTCTCACCAACTCTCTGCAATCTCTCTCTCTCTCCGCCGCAATGTTGCATCTCTCTCGCTATTCTATTGCTACTATAATAATCAGTGTTCCTCAGAATTCTTCCAGTGTATACCACCTCCTCTACACAATCCCACCCCTACTCTGTGCAACTCTCCAACCCAAGAGTGAAACGTTACTCTCAGACTTTCTTCTATTCAACAGCTGAGCTCTGGAACTCTCTCCCAGAATCAGTCTTTCCTTCTTCCTATGACTTAAATTGCTTCAAACTCCATGTGTCCAGGCATTTTGGCTCGAACGACCCTTGATTTTGGCCCTGTCACTCTTTCAATTCTGGGTGAGGCACTCACTACAGGCAGTTCTGCCTTTTGCCTCCCTCACTCACGTAGGAAAAACAAAAGTCAATAGCTAACCATACATACACATGCACACCTACAACATATAGCTATGCAATTACAATTACATACAGATATTCAGCTTCTTGTAGACGATTCCTGAAAAAGGCTTATTCATCATGTGATTTCAGCTCTATTTCGCTTGTTTTGTGTACAAGTTATTCACTTGCTTGTTTCGTCAAGGGGAATCCACGCAATGCGAGCTAAGCTCATTATTATCGCGCCTCCTTAACTGGGAATGTATTGCGTGAAATGCATGTTAAGTGTTTATGTATCGTTGGAATGGCTGTGGATGTGTGTGTAGTCTGTATTTTAGCCAATTGGCGACATCTGGAAACGAAGGCTTAGGGTTAATCTGTATGGTACCATTCTCACTACGGTACCAGTCTCACCCGAAGGCTTAGGTTGACCAGTAGCTTAGGTGAACCATATGATACCCATCTCGCCTTGTACCATTTTTGCCAACCCCAGATGGGACGTCACAACGTCGTCCACTTATTCCAGGTACCTATTTACAGCTAGGTGAACTGAGGCTAACACATGAAAGGAGACCAGCCCAATTTGTCTCCGCCCGGCCGGGGGATTGAACCCCCGATCCCTCGTGTGTGAGACGAGAGCGCTACCTACTAGGCTACGGGCTGTGTGGTATATTAAGTGCATGTTGAATGTTACTGTGTGCATGTTCAATGGAAATTGTACTGTTGGAGTGGCTTTGGTTGTGAGTGTTGTCTGTAACCAGTTTTTTTTCTATGTGAGTGAGGGAGACAAAAGGCAGAACTACCTGTGACGAGTGCCTCCCCCAGAGTTGAAAGAGTGACAGGGCCAAAATCAAGGGACGTTCGAGCCAAAATGCCTGGACACATAGAGTTTGAAGCAATTTAAGTCATAGGATGAGGGAAAGACTGATTCTGGGAGAGAGTTCCAGAGTTCAGCTGTTGAATAGAAAAAAGATTGAGAATAACGTTTCACTCTTGGGTTGGAGGGTTGCACAGAGTAGGGATGGGATTGTGTTGCAAGATGGGTGCTACGTGTTCTACGAAGAGGGTGTGGTATACACTCAGAGAGCTCTAAGGAACACTGATTATTGTAGTAGCTGTAGAATAGTGAGAGAGATGCAACATTGCGGCGAAGAGAAGAGAGTGTAATCGGCTCGATCATGCTAATCAGGTGCTAGCATTCACATTGCAAATGGCCTACTGCACCCCCGATGTCCGCCATTGCATAGAGGGGTTGGGAGGCTATAGGAAGAGTGCTAAAGACATTGAACAAGCGAGGATTGAACTCGCAGCCTCCCGCATGTGGGGTATGCCACAGCCCCTTGGCCACGACCTTCTCTATATATGTATAGAAAAGGCCGTGGGTATGCTCGCTACCCATCCTTCACGCTGGCTCCAAAATATACTATAGAAATAGTCCATTGAGATTTGTGCCCCACAATTTGTTCTTTCCTCTTCCATTGGGGAGATTATACGCACCAATCGAGCAGGGCAGTACCCAGGGAAGGCTACATAGGCGTATGATAAAGAGTTGCTGAAACTCCTGTTTCATTTGCCTGGCTTCCCCCACTGTTTCTATTTGGGCCTCATCTACACAGAGTGTAATCCAGCCAACTCTCACAAACACCTCCTCCTCCTATTCATTTCACTACACTTAACAAGAATATCAGACATCTTTCCAAAACATCTAAACTGTCTTGATGGTGTAATGGTTAGAGTATTTAAGTTCTGTATGTGGTAACCCAGGTTCGAATCCCGGTAGGATCACATACATTCATTAATTTCATTGGGAGGTTTTTGGTGTTGGGACTGAAATTAATAAATTAGATTACCTATAATGTACCTTGATTTTGGCTCTCTGTCACTCTTTCAACATTTGGGGGAGACACTTGTTACATGCAGCTTTGCCTTTTGTCTCCTTCCTACACATTCAAAAAAATATATGTATATATACTGTATATATCACACACAAAAAAAACATTACGTTATTCATGGTTCAGTTGGGTCTAGTGCATGATTCGATTGATATCCATTATTCGATAAATGGATATTAATCGTGGTCATGAGCTGAACCTATAACTGTCTTGGTGGTGTAATAGTTAGAGTGTGTAAGTTCTGTATAGGGTATCCCAGGTTCGAATCCCGGGAGGATCACATGCTTTCGTTAATTTCATTTTGTTTTTCCTATGTGAATGAGGGAGACATAAGGCAAAACTGCCTTGGTGTTGGCAGTGATATTGATTAATTAAGATTATATAAGTACAGTAGCTATACATAATTATGCAGTCACACTTACATACGTAAACTGCCTTGGTGTTGGCAGTGATATTGATTAATTAAGATTATATAAGTACAGTAGCTATACATAATTATGCAGTCACACTTACATACGTAAACTGCCTTGGTGTTGGCAGTGATATTGATTAATTAAGATTATATAAGTACAGTAGCTATACATAATTATGCAGTCACACTTACATACGTAAACTGCCTTGGTGTTGGCAGTGATATTGATTAATTAAGATTATATAAGTACAGTAGCTATACATAATTATGCAGTCACACTTACATACGTAAACTGCCTTGGTGTTGGCAGTGATATTGATTAATTAAGATTATATAAGTACAGTAGCTATACATAATTATGCAGTCACACTTACATACGTAAACTGCCTTGGTGTTGGCAGTGATATTGATTAATTAAGATTATATAAGTACAGTAGCTATACATAATTATGCAGTCACACTTACATACGTAAATATACTCGTGCATAATACGGAATTCGTACACATATGTAAACATGCTCTCGTGCGCAAATCAATAAACATACACATACACACACACACACACACACACACACACACACACACACCACATATAAATATATATATATAAGAAATACTAGAATGAGCTGTGGATGTTGGTGTATCGCTGAAAAGGGAGGGAATTGAGTGGAAGCTACCTATACTGCTGTTTGCGGATGATACAGTTCTGATGAGCGATAATGAATGGGAGTTGCAGGGTCTGGTAAATGAGTTTGGAACAGTGTGCAGAGTGAAGTCACAGAGT
>JBAKBP010018446.1:0-22500 GCA_037953745.1 Lithodes maja | reverse complement strand
CCTGGTACATACATGCGCAGCTGCCACGATATTAACCTGGTACATACATGCGCAGCTGCCACGATATTAACCTGGTACATACATGCGCAGCTGCCACGATATTAACCTGGTACATACATGCGCAGCTGCCACGATATTAACCTGGTACATACATGCGCAGCTGCCACGATATTAACCTGGTACATACATGCGCAGCTGCCACGATATTAACCTGGTACATACATGCGCAGCTGCCACGATATTAACCTGGTACATACATGCGCAGCTGCCACGATATTAACCTGGTACATACATGCGCAGCTGCCACGATATTAACCTGGTACATACATGCGCAGCTGCCACGATATTAACCTGGTACATACACCGCGAACGAATGACTGGCCTGAATGCTCCCACAGGTCTATTTGTAGTAAGAAAGTGAACTATGTTAACTTATTATTGTGCAACAATATTGTTGGTGGTAGATAAAAACCATCATGTACCAACCTGCCATGTTGGCCAACTCAGCTACACAGGTTGGGTAACACCATGGCTTTTGCTCGTATTTTATGATGAGCAACTTTTTATATTATGTGTGTGAAGAAGACAAAAAGCAAAGCTGCCTGTAACAAATGATATAGAGATCCAAATTAAGGTACGTTAAGAGTCAAAATGTCTGGACACACTTACAGTAGCTTGAAGCAGTTTAAGTCATAGGAAGAGAGAAAGACAGATTGAGAGAGAGAGAGTTCAAGAGCTTACTTGTTGAAATTGGGAAAATTGGTTCACTCTTGTCCCGGCCGAAGGCCGGTTCCTCTTAAAATTTCAGGCTCGCTATCGCTCGCCAGGAAACATTTGACACCTAAATGGCACGAACAGTCATAAAATTGCCAAAGAAATGGGATGAAAGGTGTTGAAATCGCCAAACTAATGGACCGAACGTCTTTTAATTTCAAAACAAATGGGGCTTAACACGATGGAGAAAGGGGACCAGAGAAACGATCCGTCTGCCCTTAACATTATGCATGATTTATATTATTTTGCTCAGCTTAGGAAGGACCTGTACGAATCGAAGCGTTGATAATTATTTGGACACACACTAGCAGTCAAACACGTACAGTACACTCACGCGTACTATAATAACTGCCAGCTAGGGAAGGAAGGTGGGGGAGTTGGGGATAGTTTGTGGGTGGAAGGTGGGGGTAGACTTGGACCCGACTCCCCCCTTCCACCTGCCCAGGGTGGAGTAGGGGAAGGAAGGACCCACCTCTGAGCAACTTTAAGTACGCGTGAGTGTACACATGTCGTAGATTGCCTCACACTTCAAACCTTCAAAGATTACAGAGACAAGTATACCTTGCCTCAAATTCACGACTGACTGCGTTTGTGCTTGAATGATTTATGCATGTATGTATGTATGTATGTAGATATGTATGTATGTATGTATGTATGTATGTATGTATGTATGTATGTATAATATACTCAGGCACATACCCCATCGCTATTGGTGGCCGAATTCTTCATAGCATTAATCTATTTCCCCCAGATATCCATTTCGTATTTTCCAACAAGCAGCCTAGTTAGGATCGATATATTTGCTGTTGCTCGTCTTTCTTTACAAGCCTTTGTACACAAATAATTCCCGAGTTGCCTAATACAAAAAATATAGATAGCTATAAGCGGTAAAATGGAGTGGATGTAAAAGTGATCGTGGATGGTAATGATTAACCTCTGTACCGGCGACGTCTTTTTTATACTTATTCAACTATATTTGGACGATTTGATGAAGCTTGGGATGGATATATAGTAGCTACAAGGATTGAGATAGTGTGTCGTCTTATAATTGGTAGCCACCCTTCCTAACCTGAATAAAATCGTCTAATAATTGCCAGAATATAATTAAAACGACGTCGCCGGTACAGAAGGGGTTAAGGGGGGATGGTTCAATTTTGGGTTGATTATAATTTATTTAATATGTTTCTAGTTTCATCTCTAGACCTCCATTAAACTTTAAAAAATAACCCCAGGATCCTCCTTCAAGATAAATTTGTACATTTTTCGATAGCAAAATGTCCCCGGCCGAAGGCTGGTTCCTCTAAAATTACAGGATCGCTATCGCTCGCCAGGAAAAAATCGACACTTAAATGACACGAAAAGTGTTAATTTTGACAAAGAAATAGGGCGAAAGGTCTTAAAATCGCCAAACTAATGAGCTGAACGTCTTAAAATCTGAAAACTAATGCGGCTAAACATGAGGAAGAAGGGGGACCAGAAAAACGACCCATCTCCCCTTAAGACTTAGTATGGGTTAAGCTTAAATATCGTAATGTTCATAAACTGTTAGTTATTTTAATGGGATTTCTGCACTTGGTACTGAAAGCGGGTGATTTTTCAAGGTGATTGCTAATAGTCTGTTGACATGTTCTTTGTGTTTGTCTGTCAGTGAGATAACGGTGCTGTATTGAAGCAGCTTAGCCTTCCTGGAATTGGAGTTATCAATTATACCATTGGTGAATACTGTATGTTTAAGGAGGTGCGTTAATGTTCACTCACTTCACTTGCTTGTTCGTCAAGGGGAATCCACGCAATGCGAGCTAAGCTCATTATTATCGCGCCTCCTTAACTGGGAATGTATTGCGTGAAATGCATGTTAATTGTTTATGTATCGTTGGAATGGCTGTGGATGTGTGTGTAGTTTGTATTTTAGCCAATTGGCGACATCTGGAAACGAAGGCTTAGGGTTAATCTGTACGATACCATTCTCACTATGGTACCAGTCTCACCCGAAGGTTTAGGTTGACCAGTAGCTTAGGTTGACCATTACGATACCCATCTCACCTTGTAACCGATCACCAACCCGAGATGGGACGTCACAACTTCGTCCACTTATACCAGGTTCCTATTTATACTGCTAGGTGAACAGAGGCTACACCGTTAGGAGACTTGCCCAAATGTCTCTTCCCCGCCTGGGTCTCGAACCCGGGACCTTCTGGTTGTGAGCCAGACGCGCTATCAGTTAGGCCACGGGGAGATGTGCGTGTGCGTGCGTGCACTTGTACGTGTGCTTCTGTAAACGGTAATTTATTCCCTCGAGCAAAGTGGGGTTGAGGTGGAGGTCGGCCAAGGGGTGAGTGAATTGATGGTGGGTGGGTTGGAGCAATTTTTGAGTCATTTCTATTCTATACAACCACTCTCATAATATGAAGCCACATCGCCCTATACTGTACAATGAAAGTGGTCATTTCGAGAGCTGTGTCAAGCCAGTGTTGTGAAAATATTCCTATCTGTGCCTTTTTTCGCCAGGTCAGAACCATGTTTTTGCCTATATATCCCGTCATACTTAGATAACCCAAACACCTTAACTAAACCTATCCTAACCCTACATTTCATCATTCCTATGCACATGTGGTGTAGATACTGCAGGGTGACTTTGTTAATATTACTACACCACGGTTAGAACTACAAGAAGTTTGTACTGCACCAACATCAGCCACAGCGATGACGGGATGCGGGGGGGGGGGGGGGGGGGGGGATTTGTACTTCCTTCCAACTACTGAGAGGGAGTCCCATCTGAGCCATTACAATATAGTGGAGAAGGATGTTAAGGGGGTAGTGTCTATTATTATTATTATTATTATTATTAGGGGTTCGTCCCCTACGGGGAACCCCTATTGTAATCATTAAACCTGGGATTTCATCCAAATTCTTCTTACGCGCCGGTTTCGACGCAATAACTCCAGAACCGCTTTTTGGATCGGGATCAAACTTTCACAAGAGGTGCGTTTTTGTATTGGGCAACTTTTGATATCCTAAACATCTGGCATGGCGGCCAAACAGGCCCGTGGCAGCCGATTTCCCGAAAAATTTGACGCCTAAATACCGTCTCTCCCACTCACAGGAAACGACTGGGCTTTGGCATACGCACTCCCCTACTAATGCTCCGCAAATTTTATAGAGAAGGTTTTGCTTTTGCACGTGGGTTTTTTTTCCGGCAATCTTGAAAAAACCTCGAATTCCACTTAAAATTTCACATCTTGAAAACTACGCCAATGATCAGAGCCATGCTTGCGTAGTTGGGTGAGGCTCGCGATTCCGAACGTTTTGATACCAAAAAAATATAAATGGGTGGAATAGTTTGGCTGCAGCATTGAAAACTGTCTATTCTTAAATTACTTTAAAACCAAATTCGCTACCCACACAAAGTTTACCGTCTACAGTCTATAGGCTTCCACGCATCCCCCAGTTTTGCTTAATAACATAATCTCTTTATTATTCAGATCTATCATTTGTTTTTTATTTAAATCTCTCAAAACCGTTCGAGTCCCTACGAATTCCAGCAATTATTTAGCCAACCTACCTATACATACCTACCCTACCAAATAATAATGATAAATTCAAATTTATTTTTGGTGAATGACAGAGTATTGGCTAAGGTTTTTAACAATTCCTCCCTTTGCCAAATGCTTAGTTTAATAACAATGATATGGACCTTTAAAGTTTTGGCAATTGCCCGTGTGACTCGTATTTTAACCCTCCTAAAGTGTTACCACGAAATACCGCTAGATCCTTTCTCAAAAGTCGCTAGCATGTTGCTACATAGCCAAACAATGTTAGGATAATGCTGCAATTTCTAAAGAGTTTTGGTTTGTTTGTTTTGCAAATTTTACAATGTAGTATGACTAGACTGTCTGAAATTTTCAAATTATCCCTAGTAAATGTCTCTAGATATAAAAGAAATGGCTGCTAGATTGAAGTAAATACCTCTACATTTAGCGGTAATATGTAGCTTTACAACTGGCAACTCTGCAACCACCACCTCCCTCCCACCCTCCCAGTATGTCTCCACATAATACCGCTAGATCCTTTCTCAAAAGTCGCTAGCATGTTGCTACATAGTCAAACAATGTTAGAATAATGCTGCAATTTCTAAAGAGTTTTGGTTTGTTTGTTTTGCAAATTTTACAATGTAATATGACTAGAATGTCTGAAATTTTTAAATTATCCCTAGTAAATCTCTCTAGATATGAAAAAATGGCCTCTAAATTGAAGTAAATAGCTCTACATCTTTTTTTTTTAAGAGACAATGAACGGAGGAAGGAAAAACACAGATAAAACAAAAAGGTCCATGTGCCTAAAGGCATCCTCCATTCATAAAATGTTTGTAACAACTGGATTTAAACATTTGTAGATTGTAAGTTTGTGGAAAGCAATTCGAGGGAAGTGAATTCCAAAGAGTAGTAGCTCTGGGGATAAATGAATTCTGATAAGCAGAAGTTCTGCATTGTGGAGGAGAAAGTGTAAATTCATGGGCGCTCTCAGCTGCCCTAGTTCTACGGGGAAAGATGTGGAGAGGCGGCACAATTGAAGCAAGTTCCTCGGAACAATTGCTGTGAAAATATCTGTAGAATAATGCAAGGGATGCAACGTTTCTTCGTATGGATAATGTAGGAAGGTCCTGTGTGATTGCAGGGTTATTGATTAATCTAATAGCTTTATTTTGAATTTTGTCCAACTGCCTCAATGCAACCACTCCACTTCCACCCCACAGAGGTGAACAGTAATCCATCTGAGAACGCACATGACTTTTATATATCCCGGCCAACTGCTCGTCAGTGAAGAATTCTCGAACTCTGTACAGGAGTCCCAGTTTTTTAGAGGCATTCTTAGCAATGCTTCTAACATAATGTGTCCAGCTCAAGTTAGTAGTTAATGTTACACCGAGAATGTCAGTACTAGGGGAAGTGGGAATATTTACATCATTAAAAAATATATGGGAGTCAGTGAGATTCTGTCGGTTAGAAAATTGAATGTACTTGGTTTTCTGTGCATTAAAGGAAACTAGATTCTTTTGTCCCCATCCATTAATTCTAGAAAGGTCCTGGTTCAGAGAAATTGCAGTGTTTATTTTTGAATTTATAAGATCGGGTTGGGTAATATGTAGCGATACAACTGGCAACACTGCCTACAGTAAGTGTTACCCCAAAACACCGCTAGATCCTTTCTCAAAATTCGCTAGCACGTTGCTACATAGTCAAACAATGGTAGAACAATGCTGCAATTCCTAAAGAGTTTTGATTTGTTTGTTTTGCAAATTTTACAATGTAATATAACTAGAATGTCTGAAATTTTCAAATTATCCCGAGTAAATGTCTCTAGATATGAAAAAATGGCTACTAAACTGAAGTAAATATAGCTCTACATCTAGCGGTAATATGTAGCGATACAACTGGCAACACTGCCTACAACTACCCTCTCATCACCAATGATTATGCTCTGCTGAGGTTTGTATTTGCTTATCTTATCCTGTGTATAAATGTAACCCTTACACATGTTTCTATTAAATAGTGACATTAAACAGGATTCATGATTAAATACAAGGCTAGATATTTATCGGAAGTAGTATTTACCTTCGGAAAGCTAAAATGTAATGTTTACACATATGGGATAGGGAGGAGGGAGGGAGGTATAAGGGGTGGACCGATGGAAGGGAAGAGAACCCCGATATACGAGATACATAGCTTCATATGCGCGTATTGATCACTTTCATGCTATTATGTATGCATACAGAAGTAGCAGGACACATATGTCAAGAGTGAACACCAATAACTTAATCCATACACAGTAAAAAAGACGGAAATAATATCGTACATACGAAGTGATGGAATGGGGATGGGGGGGGAGTGTGTATGATAATGTAAACAGGACAGTTCGTCCTAGATAGGCGTGTGTGTGATTGTGTGATGGTCTTGTGTAGCTATGTTTGTGCTTGTTTGAGTGTTGAGTTATCTCTCTCTCTCTCTCTCTCTTATTTATCGCTGTCTTCCTTACGATTACGACATACTGTACTAGTGCATGAGAACAGGAAATAGGGAGCCTCGCTCTCTCTCTCACAAATGAGAACATAAGTAAACAGGAGTCTGCAGAGAGCCGATTGGCTATAAGACTCGGTAGCCTATTCCACATATCTACAACTCTGTTACTAAACGAATAGAGGCAGATCCCTTACACACCCAGTCTTTCTCTGTCGCTCGTTTGTTTGCACACCGGTACAAATGAGGCAGATCCCTTACAAGATGAACATGGGAATCTGCAGAGAGACAAGTGGCCCACAAAAGGCAGATCCCTTTCACATACAACCCATTTCATCCATATGACTATCTGATTTTTATCTTTAAATTCTCTATTGTTCTTGATCCCACTATAGCACTAGGTAGCCTATTTCACATATCTACGACTCTGTTACGAGAGAGGCAGATCCCTTACACAGCCAATCTCTCTCTTATTTGCACACTGGTACAAAGGAGGCAGATCCTTACACATGTTACCAAGATGAAAATGGGAGTCTGCAGAGAGCCGGTTGGCCCACACACGGCAGATCCCTTTCACACCCAATCTATCTCGTCTTATCAAATTTTATGTTGAAGCTCTATTGTTATTGATCCCACTATAGCACTTGGTAGCCTATTCCACATATCTACAACTCTTTTACCAAGCGAATAGAGGCAGATCCCTTACACAGCCAATCTCTTTCTCTCTCGCTCTTGTTTGTTTGCACACCGGTAAAAATGAGGCAGATCCCTTACACATGCAACCAAGATGAAAATGGGAGTCTGCAGAGAGTCAAGTGGCCCACATAAGGCAGGTCCCTTTCACACTCAACCCATCTCATAAACTTTACCTGTTATTTACACTACTTACTATACACCCATGTTATCATATACCTGCAACCAAAACACAATTGTAAGAAATAGGAACATAAGAAAATGGGAGTCTGTAGAGAGCCAATTGGCCCACACAAGACAGATCCTTTTCACACCCAACCCATCTCATAAAAACTCTCTCTCATTTATCTCTGTCTTCCTTACATTTATGACATCCTAGTCTCTCTCTCTCTCTCTCACAAATGAGAACATAAGAAAACCGGAGTCTGCAGAGAGTCGATTGACCCACACATGTCAGATCCCTTTCACACCCAACCCATCCCGCGCTCTCTCTCTCTCTCATATTTATCGCTATCTTCCTTACGTTTATGACATCCTATTCTCTCACCATACTTCCTCTCTCCTTCACAAATGAGAAAATAAAAAAATAAGAAAACGGGAGTCTCCAGAGCCGATTGACCTACACATAGCAGATCCCTTTCACACCCAACCCATCTCGTTCTATCTAATTTCAAGTTGAAGCTCTATTGTTCTTGATCCCATTATAGCACTCGGTAGCCTATTCCACATATCTACAACTCTGTTACTAAACGGATAGAGGCAGATCCCTTTTACAGCCAATCTCTCCCTCTCTCGCTCTTGTTTGTTTGCACAATCTGCTCCTTCTGTAGTTTCTCCATGCCCGATAAGTTAAATGATCTTTTGATATCTGTGACACAGCATTTGTATCAAACACAATACCCTGCTTGCAAAACCGTCGAACCCCGGACAACGTTGCTTGCAACTTTAATTATTATTATTATTATTATTTTTTGTTTTTTGCCTATTTATCTATTTATTCATTTATTTGTTTAGCTTCCTCGCTAGACCTCCATCAAACTTAAAAAATCACCCCCTGGACCCCTTTTCAAGATAAATTTGTAAATTTTTCGGTAGAAAAATTTCCCGGCCGTAGGTTGGTTCCTTCTAAAATCACAGGCTTGCTGTCGCTCGCCAGGAAACAATCGACACCTAAATGGTACGAAAGATCTTAATATTGACAAAGAAATAAAGTGAAAGGTCTCAAAATCGTCAAACTAACGGAACGAACGTCTTAAAATCTCAAAACTAATATGCTTAACATAAGGGAGAAGGGGGGCCAGAAAGAGTGACTACTCCCCCTTAAAATATTGTGTCTATTGTATGTATGTATGTACACTCGGTCCAAAAAGTATCTGCACCCCTACCCTGATAATCTGGTGTGTACAGCTTGGTAGGGTTTGCATATCTACTTGTAGCTATATCCATCTATACTACTATCTACCTATACTACCTAAGACCTACAACCTATACTACCATGCTGTACACACCAGATTATCAGGGTAGGGGTGCAGATACTTTGTTGACCGAGTTTACAGTATATAGCGGCAACATGTATAGAGTTAAAGATGCTATATAATGTTTTTGTGTTGTGTGACGTCTACCAGCGTTGGCAGAACCGCCTCTCGTTAGCCACTAGTGCTCGCCAGGGACATCGAAATGGGCTACAGTTATCAGAGAATGTTGTTCTTTCTTTCCTAGTAATCGCATTGTCACAGACAGTCCAGTGGTGGTCTTTGTTTTCGTCTGTGACAACAGTTTATATTTAATATCAACAGTAGTGATATTAGTACCAGCGTGTGAATGAGAAAGATTTTCAGAGCGAGGAGGTAGTAAGTGTCTGTATGTACGGGTGCATTCCTGCCTCTCGCTCGCCATTGGACGGCGTGTCTTGCTGTGTCATATGACGCCTGCTGTCTTGTGACGTCTCGGCCCGTGATTGGCCGACCATCGCGCCTTTGTGGTCTCCTGTGTAACTTACCTCCTCCATGAGGGTCCCCAGGAGCTGTCCTCGTCAGGACAGGCTTGGCGCGCGTGCTTCTAACATCTCTTTGCATACTCTCTCCCGATCACCACCTTTATCACTGTTTCTCTCACTCGATTCTCTCTTTCCATACTCTAACCTTTATTAACTGCACAACACTCCCCTTGGGTTCTGCATACGGTTTTCATAGCCGGCCCATTGTATTGCATGCGCCGTCCTCAGAGATATTTACATGTACTTAAAAAAGGTTTGAGGGTTCTTAGTTAGTATAGGTTAAGAACTTTGTGTGTCTCCATTATTGATTTAGTGTTTCTGCTCTTTTATTTAATGCTAGACTGGGATAAGGTAACTGTAGTTGTTGTCTCCGATGTGTGTACGGTTTGCTTATACCTACACGACTTCGACCGGTCCTGTGGTAGCCTGGGTTGTCTTTTCGGTTGCGTCCTTTGCGAATGCAGCATTGTGTTGACTGAGGGTTTTGGCCTGTACCAGTTCCACACTTTGCTGCCTCTTTGCTTGGCTTTAGAGGGTCGCCAGGATAGAACCAGATACTTGTGATCTGAATCTATCGAGAGAGCCCCCTAGTCAATTAACGTAACTTAAAGGATGCAGTCTTAAGGACATCGCTAGGCTACGAGCCTGTCTTGCTCAACCCCAGTTCCTTACCTAGAGTATCCCAGCTAGACATTATTAATCGAGTAGACACTTGTTAGTATTTAATATAAGCTCTTTGATAGGTGCGCATTATTATTCACAGCATTTATTAGTCTAGGTTGTTGCTGAGCCACACAACCATAGCAGACTGTTTCGTTGATGAGGAAGTACTTCTTTTAGTGTCGAGCATTGCTACCGTTGCGCATTTATAGTATTCTCGTGTCAGTTAACATTATATGTCCTATCTTTTAGTGTATTCGATTTACACGTGTGGTGTCCTGCCTCCTGCCTTTATATAGTTCTAAATCAGTACGAGCATCTTATGAGCATCAGACTTTCTTCAGAAGTTTCCAGGTCTATGCTGTAGGACTATACTTCACTTTCTTTCAGATAGGAGTGAAGAGTTTATTGTTGTTGTTGTTGTTGTTTGTCCCCAAGCTGCCTGGCCGAACAGCCCCAAGGCCCCGAGCAAGGCCAAGGCCACAACCGAGCGCCCCCACAAAACCCTCCCCGCCGACCACAATAAAGCCTGGGTGACCGAAGCCACTCCATGGCGGGGAGCTGAGGAGGGCGCGGAAACGCCCGGGAAACCAAAGCCCCACCCAGGGCCCTGTGCCCCTCAGCAATTATGAAGAGAAAGTTGAGGGGCAAAGGAAAGATGTGACGCTTTGGCTTCCAATCTTGGTAGATTAGGAGGTCAATCCACGCAAGAGACGCCGTCACTTGAGATCTAGAAAATATATAAGTAAAAGGAACAGTCAGAGTAAGCTATGGGTATGGCAGAGATCGCTCAGTTCTCACTCTGATAGACCAGCCCATCACCACAGAGTTTATTGTTGTTTAGAGTAACTGTATTGAAGCATCTTTTTATTGTATTAAATCTTGCAGTGATTTAATTGATCTTTCCATAGATTCCTTTTTATGCATTTTAACGTAACTTGCATCTTGTTTGTTATCAGGCTATACCAGTGCAGGTTAGCCTGAAGTAGAGTACATTTATGCCCAGTTAAGGATACCCTGCTATCGCAGATTTACCCTGGAGGGTATAGGTGTTTTGTTCGCCGGCATATAAGTTTGAGGGTTTGGATCTAGCGTACCGTTGTTGCATAGTGCCCTATTACTAGTCCAATCATTGAGTGCCCTTGTTTTATTCGTAGTCCCGGTCGTAACAAATGGCGACCTTAGTCTAGGATTTAGTGAACTAAGAAATAATTGCAGGATTTTTTTTGTGGAGATTTTTTTTTTTGTAGATAATTTTTTTTTAATCACCGTTTGGGGGTCGATTGTTATTTCTCGCAGTTTGGCAGTGGACATTTGTTTTTGAGGAATATTTTGGACACGTTG
Organism: Lithodes maja; assembly: GCA_037953745.1. Taxonomy (NCBI): domain Eukaryota; kingdom Metazoa; phylum Arthropoda; class Malacostraca; order Decapoda; family Lithodidae; genus Lithodes; species Lithodes maja. The sequence goes on along the minus strand of JBAKBP010018446.1, from coordinate 11,019 downwards.
GATTTTTTTTTGGCAACGTAGTATAGCACTTGAGTTGAATTCAAGCATTTTTTGAGTGAATAGTGCTACATGAGAGTTTAGGTACTTTTTTTTTTTTTATAAACGTTGAGGATTTCCGGTGGACACTATGTCGAACGACGGATCAGTGCACAGTGAGGACACAGTACGGGAAGCAGGCTCTGAGGTGCAGAAGCTGGGTTTGTTAGATGGCATTAATAATAATAATAATAATAATAATAATAATATTTATTCAGTTAGCAATTTACAGAGTTGGTACCACATAGTTTGTTACAAATATGACATGTACCAGCCTTGCATAATTCCAACTAAGGATAGCCCAATAAGGCCGTTAGGCGTATTTCCATTGGGGTCCTTGTTAGAGTAGTAACTAGTGAGGAGGATGCAAGGAAGTTTCTGGAGATGCCTATTACTGTTGACCGGGTGTCGGGGATTGATCGGTATGGTCTCCAGTGTTTGGCCACGGTCATGGGGCATGTTGGCACTAGCAGCATGACGAGAAGTGACCTGGTGGCATGTGTGCTGGGCGGGGTGCGTGGTGCACAGGGTGGAGCGGGTGCTTTGGCACCTTCGGCCATGCCCCCCCTCCACTCTACTCCCATCATGCCCTCTAGAACACCGGATCCGAGTACGTTCCCGCAGGCCGATAGTCACTGGCAGCGTGGTTTGCCCCTGGGTGGATCACTGGGTGGGTCTCCAATTGTTGCATCTCCTCCTCCTCAAGGTTTAACTCCAGATATGCTCTTCCAGCTTGAGATGGCTAAGCAGCAGCGGGAATCTGAGCTTGAGATGGCTAAGATTCAGCAGCAGCAGCGGGAATCTGAGCTTAGGATTCAGGCTGAGGAGAGAAAGGCCATACGTGAGGCTGAGCTTCAGGTTGAGGCTACGAAGTACTGTGCAGACATAGAGCTTGAGAAGTCTCGGGTGGAGTCGACAGGGCAGCGTCTCGGTTCTGGGAATCGAGGTCTTGATCAGTCTTTATCGCACCTTCTTAAGTTAGTCCCTGCATTTGACGAGTCGGGTGTCACCGAGTTTTTCCTGCGTTTTGAGAAGAAGTGCCGGGAGCACCAATGGCCCGAGGTTAAGTGGGCAGCCCTTGTTTCCTCTAGGTTGGTTGGCAAAGGACTCAAGGCATATGATGCGTTGCCCTTGGAATCTTGCATCGATTATGAGGTATTGAAGGAAGCTGTTCTGCGGGCGTACGAGTTACAACCAGAGAAATATAGGTTGAAGTTTCGGGGTGTTACGAAGGGTCATGAGTGCACTTTTTTAGAACATGCCCGGGAACTGTCTGATGCTTTGAGAAATTGGCTGAGGTCAGAGAAGGTGACGACGTTCGAAGAGCTTGAGCAGTTATTCCTTCTAGAGCAATTTTTTAAATGCACAGGCGGTGACCTGACTTTGAACCTCAAAGAGAAACATCCTAAAACTCTACAAGAGGCAGCTGAGTTGGCTGACCTTAGATTATCGCTGATTCGTGGGTGCGGGTCTGCACAACGGACCGATGCAGTTAACAAGGGGCGCAACCCTCCCCCCCCCCCCCCCCCCCGAGTCAGTGATGCAACATTTAATAACAAAAGTAAGAGCAATGATACTAATTTTGATCACAAACCAAAAACCGTCCCGTTTAAGAAAGGTCAGGGCCCTTCCCCACCTCAGGGGAAGTCCAAGGTGCAGTAGAGTGTTTTAAGTGTCATAAAAAGGGGCATTTTGCACGTTCTTGCCCTAGTAACCAACCTGCAGCAGTCGTGTCTTTGGCTAGCAACATTGGGGTATATCTGAGGTCTTCTGCGTTTACCCGGGGTGATATGTCAGATGCGGGGGCACAGCCAGTGAAGGAGTGTCCGGAAGGCTCGAAACCTGTCCGCGATGCTTTTTGCGACCATAGAGGGCGTGGCTGCGTGAGTTGGGCTGGTTGCAAGCATGGGTTGGAGTTGTTGCGTGATACAGGTGCATCCCAGACTCTGATGAAAAACTTTACAGGCCAACCTATAAATGTGGCACGGGTAGTTGTGGTGCAGGGTATTAATGCTACACGGTCATACCCGTTGGTTCGAGTGGAGCTGGAGGTTGATGGTGTGACACGAGAGATAGATGTTGGAATCGTAGAGAAACTGCCAGTAGAGGGCGTCGACCTTCTTCTCGGCAACGACTTTGCGGTGCCTACTTCTGAGGTTCCACCCTTAGTCGTTGCCGAGAGGGCGGCCGACGTGAGTAGGGAGGGGCAGGAGTTGGTCGAGAGGTGTCAATTACAGCAGATGGCGTGTGTTGTCACCCGATCTCATGCATTTAAGGTGTCACAGCCTATTCCTCAGTCTCTAGACCAGCGGAGGAACGGTCGGAAGGAGAAAGCTAAAGTTTGGGAGAAGTTTTGTGAGTTTTGATCCAGCGGCTCTTCTTGGTGAGTCAGTATTAGCACCAATGTTTAGGTCCGGAGTGGCCCCAGAACCTGTCACACTTGGTGAGGGGGTAGGGCGTGAGAAAACTCCGAGACAGCAACGTTACACACTTAAGCAAGATAGGATCGAACAATACAGTATCGGGGGAGGCCATAAGTTGCTCCGGGAGCACTTAGATAGATTGGCTCCTTCGGATATCTGTTGGCTGCAGATAGATGATCCTGAGCTTCAGAAGTGTAGTAACGGTGCGATTGAACTTGATGAGGACGGGGATGCAAAGCCGGGGGACTTCTTTCGTGTGGAGGGCATATTGTACAGGCGTTTTCTAGATCCCAGACGGAGTTGGGAGGGTGGGTCGAGAGTGGTTGACCAGTTGGTAGTGCCTAGTGTGTGCCGTGATAGCCTACTGAGGTTGGCGCATGATGTACCATTGGCAGGGCATTTGGGTGTACGTAAGACGGTAGCAGCATTGGCGAAATTGTTTTGGTGGCCAGGTATGAAGGCACATGTGGCGTCATGGGTGGCCATGTGCAGTACCTGCCAGACAGTAGGTAAACCAAACCAGTGTATTCCCAAGGCTCCGTTACACCCTATTCCTGTAATCGGGCCACCATTCAGTAAGGTTATAATCGACATGGTTGGCCCTCTACCCCCTACTAGTGCAGGCAACAAGTTTCTCCTCACAATCATGGATGTTGCCACTCGTTATCCGGATGCATACCCCATGCGAAATGGTACTGCTAAGACTGTTGTTCGTAACTTGCTATTGTACTGTTCTAGGAACGGGTACCCGCAGGAATTGCAGTCAGACCAAGGGTCCAACTTTACTTCTAACCTTTTCAAACAGACCATGCAGCAGCACGGTATCAGTACAGTTGTCTCTTCAGCCTATCACCCAGAGAGTCAAGGGGTGTTGGAGAGGTGGCACTCGACTCTGAAAAGCATGCTGCGTTGTTACTGTGTTGGGAATGGCAAGGATTGGGATCTTGGGTTGCCCTATGTATTATTCGCTGCTCGGGAGGTACCTGGTGAAAGCCTAGGGTTCAGTCCCAATGAGTTAGTTTTCGGACATCAGGTCAGAGGCCCCCTCAACATGGTTAGAGAAATCTGGGAGGGCACAGCAAAACCATGTTCCATGTTAAAGTATGTCCTCGAGAGTAGAGAGAGAATGCTGAGAAGCCTAGAGTTGGCAGGTAGGAATTTGGTAGGGTCGCAAGCACTTATGAAGGACAGGTACGATGAGAAGACAAAACTCCGGGAGTTTAAGGTGGGGCAGGAGGTGTTGATTCTGTTACCTCTGCCAGGTCATCCGTTGTCTGCCAAGGTCGCTGGTCCTTATAAGGTGGTAAAAAAGATCTCTGACCTAGACTATCTTGTGGCTACTCCAGATAGGCGTAAAAAGAATCAGCTGTGCCATGTGAATCTGGTGAAAGAGTTTGTGAGGCACCCCCCTGAGCCTCTCGCTGTCCCTGTGTTGACCTGCAGTGGTCATGGAGGAGAAGGAGTGAGGGACAGTGAAGCCCAGGTGGAGGATAACTGGGAGTGTCATGTCTCTGCTGACCAGTGGGTGGGGAACTCCAGACAGCTGGCTGACGATGCTCTAGTGCACCTGCCTGAGCAACAGCGTGCAGCCGTGCAGCGCCTGTTTGCTTCATATCCCACTGTGTTTGCAGAGCATCCAGGCCTCACAACTCGAGTGGTGCATGACGTGGACGTGGGAGATCACCCCCCCTTTAAATCAGTACCCTACAGAATTCCACCCATAAAACTCCCAGCCCTCAGAGCGGAGTTAGAGTATATGTTGGAACGGGGGCTGATTGAGAAGGGGGCAGTTAGGTGGACATCTCCTGTCACTCTGCAGCCCAAGCCTGACGGGAAGGTTCGCTTCTTCATTGACTTTCGGAGATTGAACGGGTTGACTCCCACCAATGCTTATCCCCTTCCCCATGTTGACGATAGTGTAAACAAGATCGGTAAGGCACAGTTTCTAACTAAGGTAGACCTAGTGAAAGGCTACTGGCAGGTGCCCTTGTCTGAGCGGGCAAAGTGGGTATGCGGGTTTGTGGTTGATGGGAACACCTACCGTTGCAATGTGATGCCGTATGGCCTTAAAAATGCCCCAGCAACCTTCCAGGGTCTTATGAATGAGTTAGTAGCTGACATCCCTAACTGCACTGTCTACCTAGATGACGTTATAATCTACGATGACAACTTTGAGAGTCACTGTGAGAACATAGAAGCCTTGTTTCGGAAGCTCAGTGAGGCCAGCTTGGCGGTCAATCTGGGCAAGTGCGACTTTGTCCGGGCAACTGTGCAGTATCTTGGGTTTGTGGTCGGGTTAGGCCAGGTGTGCCCCCCCCAAAACAAGATACAGGCTATTAACCAGTTCCCCAGGCCGTCCATCAAGCGGCAGATCATGAGATTTTTGGGCATGATCGGTTACTATCGCCGCTTCATTCGGGGTTATTCTACTGTGTTAGCTCCCCTGACAGATTTGCTAGCAAAAGAGAAAAAGTTCAAGTGGGCACCTGAGTGTGAAAGGGCTTTTTCGCTGGTCAAGCACCTACTATGCACTCACCCAATCCTCAAGGCCCCTGACTTTGAAAGACCGTTCCAGCTGGCAACAGATGCCAGCGGTGTAGGGGCTGGTGCCGTCTTAATGCAAACAGACGAGGAAGGTTTGGAGCATCCAGTCAGTTTCTTTTCCAAGAAGTTTAATTCCGCTCAGAAAAACTACTCTGTGGTGGAGAAAGAACTGCTGGCAATAGTGTTGGCGCTCAGGCACTTTGAAGTATATGTTCTTGCCTACGGGCCAGTCGTGGTGATTTACACCGACCACCACCCTCTTAAATTTCTGAACCAATTCCACAACCGGAATATGAGGCTGACACGTTGGTCACTCATGTTGCAAGAATACAATCTAGACATTCGCCATATTACCGGTTGTGAGAATGTGATTGCAGACTGTTTGTCGAGGGTGGAGGATCCGGCGTAGATCACCACAGGTGTGTGGGTTTGAGTGGAGAAAAACCAGGCTTGCCCCTGTAGAGCAGCCGTCAAAAACAACATTAAAATTAAATACAAAATCACATAAAAACTCTTTCTTTTTGATAGTTAATTGTAAGTTGCCAATGTTATAGCTAAAGTCCTAAGTTGTACCTGTCTTTCACTTAGTAGGCTGGGCTCTGTGAAGCTCGCTCAGGGAGCATAGCAGGCTAAATTATACTATTGTGTTTGGGAGGGGTTGTAAGATTTTCTTTATGCTAATATGTTGTTTTATTTAAGATTGAGCTTTGCATTTCATTTCTGGTGGAGTGGCTAGGTGCGGCGGGTCTTGTCGGCATTCTGCCTTGTCAGATATGGTGCTCACCTAATGTTGAGCGTCCCATATCTTGGGCGGGGTGTGACATCTACCAGCGTTGGCAGAATCGCCTCTCGTTAGACACTAGCGCTCGCCAGGGACATCGAAATGGGCTACAGTTATCAGAGAATGTTGTTCTTTCTTTCCTAGTAATCGCATTGTCACAGACAGTCTAGTGGTGGTCTTTGTTTTCGTCTGTGACAACAGGTTATATTTTATACCGTCCTGGTGGTGTAATGGTTAAGGTGGCAAAAATATGTGTGTGATAACCCGGGTTCGAATCCCGGTGGATCATATATACTTTAATTAATTTCATTGGGGGTGTGGTGGTGAGATTAATAAAAATAATAATATCAACAGTAGTGATAATAGTACCAGCGTGTGAATGAGAAAGACTTTCAGAGCGAGGAGGTAGTAAGTGTCTGTATGTACGGGTGCATTCCTGCCTCTCGCTCACCATTGGACGGCGTGTCTTGCTGTGTCATATGACGCCTGCTGTCTTGTGACGTCTCGGCCCGTGATTGGCCGACCATCGCGCCTTTGCGGTCTCCTGTGTAACTTACCTCCTCCATGAGGGTCCCCAGGAGCTGTTCTCGTCAGGACAGGCTTGGCGCGCGTGCTTCTAACATCCCTTTGCATACTCTCTCCCGATCACCACCTTTATCACTGTTTCTCTCCCTCGATTCTCTCTTTCCATACTCTAACCTTTATTAACTGCACAACACTCCCCTTGGGTTCTGCATACGGTTTTCATAGCCGGCCCATTGTATTGCATGCACCGTCCTCAGAGATATTTACATGTACTTAGAATAGGTTTGAGGGTTCTTAGTTAGTATAGGTTAAGAACTTTGTGTGTCTCCATTATTGATTTAGTGTTTCTGCTCTTTTATTTAATGCTAGACTGGGATAAGGTAACTGTAGTCGTTGTCTCCGATGTGTGTACGGTTTGCTTATACCTACACGACTTCGACCGGTCCTGTGGTAGCCTGGGTTGTCTTTTCGGTTGCGTCCTTTGTGAGTGCACCATTGTGTTGACTGAGGGTTTTGGCCTGTACCAGTTCCACACTTTGCTGCCTCTTTGCTTGGCTTTAGAGGGTCGACAGGATAGAACCAGATACTTGTGATCTGGATCTATCGAGAGAGCCCCCTAGTCAATTAACGTAACTTAAAGGATGCAGTCTTAAGGACATCGCTAGGCTACGAGCCTGTCTTGCTCAACCCCAGTTCCTTACCTAGAGTATCTCAGCTAGACATTATTAATCGAGTAGACACTTGTTAGTATTTAATATAAGCTCTTTGATAGGTGCGCATTATTATTCACAGCATTTATTAGTCTAGGTTGTTGCTGAGCCGCACAACCATAGCAGACTGTTTCGTTGATGAGGAAGTACTTCTTTTAGTGTCGAGCATTGCTACCGTTGCACATTTATAGTATTCTCGTGTCAGTTAACATTATATGTCCTATCTTTTAGTGTATTCAATTTACACATGTGGTGTCCTGCTTCCTGCCTTTATATAGTTCTAAATCAGTACGAGCATCTTATAAGCATCAGACTTTCTTCAGAAGTTTCCAGGTCTATGCTGTAGGACTATACTTCACTTTCTTTCAGATAGGAGTGGAGAGTTTATTGTTGTTTAGAGTAACTGTATTGAAGCATCTTTTTATTGTATTAAATCTTGCAGTGATTTAATTGATCTCTCCATAGATTCCTTTTTATGCATTTTAACGTAACTTGCATCTTGTTTGTTATCAGGCTATACCAGTGTAGGTTAGCCTGAAGTAGAGTACATTTATGCCCAGTTAAGGATACCCCACTATCGCAGATTAACCCTGGAGGGTATAGGTGTTTTGTTCGCCGGCATATAAGTTCGAGGGCTTGGATCTAGCGTACCGTTGTTGCATAGTGCCCTATTACTAGTCCAATCATTCAGTGCCCTTGTTTTATTCGTAGTCCCGGTCGTAACAATAGTACTGATCGGAGTGTTATATACCTAGATTAGCTATACCGAATAACTATAACCTATAGATAACCAATGTGTTATATAGCCTATATGTCATTCTCCAGCTTTAATGTACAGTATAATTATGCTTAAGGGGAGATGAGTCGTTTTTCTGAACCCCTTTCACCCTCGTATTAAACCCCATTTTGTTTTAGATTTTAAGACGTCCGGCCCATTAGTTTGGCGATTTTAAGACCTTTCGCCCCATTTCGTTGTCATTTTTAAGACCCTTCGTGCCATTTAGGTGTCGATTTCATCCTGGCGAGCGATAGCGAGCCTGATATATTATGGAAAAATCGGCCTTCGGCCGGGACATTTTTCTACCGAAAAATGTATAATTTTATCTTGAAGAGGGGTCTAGGGGGTGTTTTTCTAAGCTTGATGGAGCTCTAGCGAAGAAACTAAAAAATAAAAAGAATATTTGAATGAATAGACCAAAAAATGGGCCATCTCCCTTAATGTATATGATCTTCCAGGTAATCTGTGTGTTTCTTGTGCGTCACGATGATGGAACTACGGATACTGGCGTTAACTCGGGTGTTCCCCGCGGCTGTGATCCGTCTGTTGGTGGTTGCCCTCATGCAGTTGGCGGGAGAGAATCCAAGCATCTATATTGATTCTTCACTCATACTCCAGTCCCAGTATGACTTTATTGTAGGTAAGTGGCATCACACTGGAATTACACATTTAGTTTTATATCACTCAAGCTCGCAGTATACTAATGTCAGTAACACTAAAATCGTCAACTAACTTATAAATCTCCAATCTATTATGATAAATAACTGTAGTCAGGTTAATTAGTATCATGGTTTCAGTAATGTTAGGTTTGTTGGTCATGATGATTGTTGTGTTGATTATTAAGATAGATGGCGACTTTAGTGTTGTATATTTTAGCCTACCTTTATCACTACCTCTTTGGAGTGTTAACATTTGTATGAAGGCTACTTGACATACTTGTACTAGATTTCGGAACACTCATGATTATAATATGTTTATGAATACTCAGGGGAGATATATACTCAGGGGAGATATATACTCAGGGGAGATATATACTCAGGGGAGATATATACTCAGGGGAGATATATACTCAGGGGAGATATTGTGACGCACCCAGTGCGTGGCAACGCAACCTGATTGTACTCCTTGGTACTCCACTGTACCGCCACGGTGCGGTACCGTGTACCGCTGTACCGTGCTGCCTGCTTATATTGAGTGTGACAACGTATAACTATGTTCTTTGTATCTCTGCAAAGGTCTCGTCATGTGCTAACCAGTGGTGGGTTTTGTTTTAAGCCATGTCGAGACCTTCCATTTAATATGTAGTATCAATAGAGAAGTTGATAGATAAGACAATAGGAATTCAGAGAGAGAGAGTGAGTTAGACTTCAGAGCGAGAGGGTAGCAATGCGCCACGCTGCCGGGGGGGTGGTTGCCAGATGTATGGACCGGTTGGCAGCCCTGCGCTTATAGCTAGGTGCGACAGGGTTGGTAGTCCATTGCCGCCTGCCTATGCTGCCTGGGCTGCCCATGTTGTCGTGCTGCACATTGCCTGGAGGCTCGCTGTGTGTTCCATGATCAGGTTGCCTAGAACCTTTGAGATTCTAACATCCCTTGCCCTCTCTCCCAATTTCTCACGGTTGCACTCTTTCTCTCTGACGACATTACTCTCATTTCATTCTTCTCTCTATTTAAATGCATACCCTTCCCTTGAGGTCCTAAAGGAGTTTCAGCACTCACCTCTCGTATTACTCTTAGGACAAGCATATATTTACATGTATTAGATTTAAGGGGTTAATGTAAACAGCGATCTTCTTGATGAGGATAGTTGGTGAACGTTCTACATGTTCACGAGTTATATGCCCAGCTCATCATCCAATTTGTGACTAGACTAGTGCCATGTGTAAGAGCCCGACCATGCCCAGGAGTTGTCTGTAGAGGGGCGAGGACTTAGCCTTGATTTGCCTACCGAGCCAGGAGCGAGTGCAGTACCAGAGACTACAGCTCGCTCGTAGTGCCGGTATAGTAGAGTAACGTAATTTATCTGTCCTTGTGTTCTCTACAGTCTTTTCCTGGGTTCTCGCTTTCGGTGCTGGGACTCGTTGTTCCTGTGACTTGGCCTGCTAGCTAGAACACATGGGGATGATGAGTGGGTTGTATCTTTATTTTACTATGCCTTGCAGCTCTCTTTAAGTTTATGTATATAACCCTTTACAATACACATTACTCACACACAAGACAACACTATTAATACTTTCATGTATCAATTAACTGCACTGTCGTTTTGCTGCTGTGTCCGGAGTTCCGTTGCGTAGGGCGCATACGGACTCAGAGGGGAGACAGAGTGAGAGAAGCGAAGTAGCCTATGCGGTAGTAGGCTACCGGCGCAGTACTGTTGCCTGCAACCTTTTAGTTATTCCAAGTATAGATTCATTCTTATAATAAGTGACTACTATTTATGTTCCTTCCATGTGTATTATTAGGTATCTACTGGATCATGAACATCTTGTATGCTACATGCTAGTGCATGTTAGTAGGGGACAGTTATTCTAGTGCACGCGCTTTCAAGTAGGCGTGTACATTTGTCATTTAGCATTTCACTGTCATACCTTTAGCCTGCTTCTATTCTACATTATTAGAGGCTTAATATTAACGTAGTTTCTTGAGTATTGCATTTCTTTAGTAATAACGTAACCTATAAATGTCTGAGGGAGTTTAGCCTCATAGCCTACCCCTGTTGTACACTTTCGCCGAGTTAAGGTACCTCGTTACCATAGACGATAACTCTGTAGGGCGTTGGTGCTTTTGTTGTCTGGAGCATATAGTATTTGGGACTGGAATCGAGCGTGTCGTTGTCACATAAGCCATTTCTGTCCTACGATCAAGAATCCCGAATATGTATTGCCGATCCAGCCGTAACAAAATGGCGACCTTGCACAAGATTCAGTAGTATCCTATCACATGTTTTTTGGAGAACTATTCTATGCTACCTAGTAGAGCTGGCTAGAATTTTCTTGCATATTGGAGGAATTTTTATTGTGTCATTATTGTATTGGTGGACTTGCAGATTGTTTCGTTGGGGGTGTCTAGAGTAGAGTCATTCAAGCATCTTTAACATTTTGTGAGTCGAGACTGCAATTAGTAATAAGCACTTCTTTTTTTTTATGAACAGCAATTGTATAACCAGCACTATGTCTAATGACTCATCATTTACGGGGGAGGATAACACGGTACAGCCTAGTA
>JBAKBP010018445.1:0-46712 GCA_037953745.1 Lithodes maja | reverse complement strand
ACCCCCCAAGCCCTTGTTACTGTTATATTGTTATGGAAGGGGGTATTCTTCCCCCAAGCCCTTGTACTGTTATATTGTTATGGTATTCTTCCCCCAAGCCCTTGTACTGTTATATTGTTATGGTATTCTTCCCCCCAAGCCCTTGTACTGTTATATTGTTATGGTATTCTTCCCCCCAAGCCCTTGTACTTCATACTACTTGAGATCAGTCCTCCGCAATATAATTATCTGGACTAGAGACCCTATAGTAACAGAGATCATCCAACCTCCGCCAAATTGGTGCCACTGGTGTCATTAACCTATTATACTATATAATTATGTCCTTATAATAATAATTTGGTAATACCGGTACAGCATATATTGTTTGGTCATTGTAGTTAGCCCTTTAAGTATTAGGACACGGTTTCTTCAATATTTGCTGGTGATCATTAGATGATTATACTCAGTTTTTTAAGGCCCTCTAGGAATCAAAGGGGTAAAAGTATATCTCGATTAACCCTCTGGCCTCAAACATTCCACCCTGAACTGAAATAAATAATCTACTGATACCTAGAATGAAAGCATAATTTAAGCTTACGACAATCCCGTTTCTGAATGGCTGTCTGTATGTATGAATGTATTAGTAGTTATAACACCACTAACAACCGTAACAATATTGATAAGACTATGACAGTCTGATCAACTAAATCCACTTCCTGCTATCTTTTGGATGAAGCCGAAACAATTATGATTGACTTTTACTATTAACGTATAGTTAAAATTCGCAATAGAAAATAGTGTGTAAGTTTAATAATATATATATATATATATATATATATATATATATATATATATATATATAATATATATATATATGTATATATATATATATATATATATATTATTGCTATGTGGGTGGAAATAGAAAACATTTGAAATTAACTGTAAATTAAGTAAAGTTAGACATAAATATCAACCAACTGTTCCTACCCCCCCCCCCCCCTACCCCCCGGCCAGTATGTGCATGTCGCTCCGTGCTGGTGTTGGTGTGGGTGTGTAGGGGGCGCGAGTAATTGGCTGGCTCTAATAAGTTATACGGTAATTTGACGGTAAATGGCTAAATGCTGAAGAAACGGAACCACCTTTAACACTAGCTGATTAGCCGTTGTTGGGGGGGGGGGGGGGTCACGTACTGAGAGATGTTTATAATTGTCATTGAAAAAATTATATTATAACGTTTACCATTTTCGAACAAATTGTGTTTAGTTAGTTCTTAAAAAATAATGACAAATTTAAAAAATATATATATATATATATAAAAATGGAAAACGCCTCCTCCAGATGACCCCCCCAAAAAGAAAAACACCTCCTACACCCCCTTTAGGCTTAGTTTCATTTTTAGGTAGAAAAACACTCTGGCCCAAGGCCGATTTATCCTAATTTTGTATTGTTTGCATTGAAATTACAACACTAGAGTGAGGCAATTACCCCCTTTACTTGCCTAACTGATAGGGCAATATGTCTTACAATCGCCAAGCTAATGGGGTTGAAAATAGGGTATATAAACAAATCACCCTTGATTTAGGTAGGATTAACAAGGCTATAATTGACTGTAACTGGATAACTACTGAAGACAACGGTACCCTGACTAAGCAACTTCACCGAGGTTTTCACTGGAACCTAGAGATCCTGGAGGCCATTGTTTACTGTGGACGCCTTTTTGGTAACTCAAATATCAAATAACGGTTTTATTGTATTTTTGATTGTCTGCAATGTATATCCAAAGACCAAACTACATATCCTATGCCAGTATTAGCTATTGTGTATTATGGGTATGGCTTTATTTCAGTGCAAAGAGAGGAAAATACCACCAATGGCACCAAGATGGCGGAGGTTGACCGATCTTTGTTACTATTGATTTTTTAATGCAACCAAATCCTGACCATTCGTGCATATGGCGTATAATTATGCTATTCTAGATGTATACAAATATAAAGCACAGAACTAAATGTACAAAGGCACTGGGTATATTATTTTTGGTTATTTTGTTTGTCATTGCTGTGCTTAACCCTTTCATCAAAATAGCAATTAGCTTAATTAATTAGTCCAACACCCTAACCGTATCCCGGATTGTCTTCGAGATCGGGCCAACGTCCTTGACATACAGCTAACTTTTAATCCTTCTGTTTATACTGTAAACCTTTTCTCTCCATTGGGCTCCTCCGATCACAATCTTGTCTCTGTCACCTGTCCTATCTCTCCAGTACGGCCACCCGATCCTCCCAGCCGGTGGTGCTTGAAGCATTTTTGGTGCCACTGACTGGGAAGCTCTTCGGCAGTACTTCTTCGATGTTTTGCATTACTGAGGTAATCCTGTCAGGCATGGAGACATACATTCCATTTTATTATTGTCAGACTAATGCACATGAACCTTAATTTTACTCACTTGGTGTACTTCTGTCCAAAATTAACGAGGAAGCAAACAAATGGTGCCGACTGCTTCAAACTCCAGAACTCTATGTATTTCCACCCGGAATCATGCCAAATGTTTTGTTTGACTTGCCAACTCTTTCACCAATAGTAACTGTAATGAACTCTCCAATTCTAGCTCTTCCCAAGCTTTCTAGTATTTTAGCCCAAAAACCTCTCCAACAACTTTACCTCCTTCTCTTACCCCCTCTTTTTCCGCTCAGGTGGCACCACTGTCACTTCTTCCTCTGACCAAGCTGAACTCTTTGCTCAAACTTTTGCTAAAAACTTAATCTTGGATGATTCCGGTCCTGTTTCCTCCCTCTCCACTACCCTCTCACTTACTTTTGCATAATATCCTAATAAAAATCTCTTCTTAGGATGTATTTTTCTGCCCTCACTGGGCTTAATACTAAGAAGGCATACAGACTAGATAGTGTCCCCTCCTGTTTTTACTAAATAAACTGTGCTTCTGTGCTGACTCCTTGTCTACTGTAGGTAAAACTCTTTCGCTTCTGTCTTTTATCTAGGTTTGAATCCTTGAAGTACCACATGTATTCATTAGTTTTCATTGATTTCATTAATTAGGATTATTTATAAGTTAATTGGTGGGTTGGTGATAATATGAATCTAATACCTTCCCTTCTTGCTGGAAGTTGACTCTCATTCAACCTGTCCCAAAGAAAGGTGACCGCCATCAACACTTCAACTATCGTTCAATTGCCCTCACATCTTGTATCTGTTATGCCGGGTTGTAATCCAACTCGCTTCAGTATTATCTCTCTATACATCCGGGCTTCGGATACTTAGAATTGGAATATGCTCAACAGGAAACACATCGAACTTCGTGAATATGATAAGTAGTTACTCAATCAGGCAATCAATAACACAATAAAACACACACCTTCCGATGTTGCGAGGTGGTGGCTTTGGTGGGAGCCCGCCTTTTGTTGGTCGGCTTGAATGTGGGTGCCCATCTTTAAGGTGGAGTCCACACGTCGGCCAGATCTTCGACATGTTGGATTAGATAAAGGTTGCATTAAAGATGGTGACCTTAATTTCATTTTTGTCTTTTGTGGAGTAGGATGGGGGGTATAGCTAGAGTTAGATGTAGGATGGGGGGAGGTATAGCTAGAGTTAGATGTAGGATGGGGGGAGGTATAGCTAGAGTTAGATGTAGGATGGGGGGAGGTATAGCTAGAGTTAGATGTAGGATGGGGGGAGGTATAGCTAGAGTTAGATGTAGGATGGGGGGAGGTATAGCTAGAGTTAGATGTAGGATGGGGGGAGGTATAGCTAGAGTTAGATGTAGGATGGGGGGAGGTATAGCTAGAGTTAGATGTAGGATGGGGGGAGGTATAGCTAGAGTTAGATGTAGGATGGGGGGAGGTATAGCTAGAGTTAGATGTAGGATGGGGGGAGGTATAGCTAGAGTTAGATGTAGGATGGGGGGAGGTATAGCTAGAGTTAGATGTAGGATGGGGGGAGGTATAGCTAGAGTTAGATGTAGGATGGGGGGAGGTATAGCTAGAGTTAGATGTAGGATGGGGGGAGGTATAGCTAGAGTTAGATGTAGGATGGGGGGAGGTATAGCTAGAGTTAGATGTAGGATGGGGGGAGGTATAGCTAGAGTTAGATGTAGGATGGGGGGAGGTATAGCTAGAGTTAGATGTAGGATGGGGGGAGGTATAGCTAGAGTTAGATGTAGGATGGGGGGAGGTATAGCTAGAGTTAGATGTAGGATGGGGGGAGGTATAGCTAGAGTTAGATGTAGGATGGGGGGAGGTATAGCTAGAGTTAGATGTAGGATGGGGGGAGGTATAGCTAGAGTTAGATGTAGGATGGGGGGAGGTATAGCTAGAGTTAGATGTAGGATGGGGGGAGGTATAGCTAGAGTTAGATGTAGGATGGGGGGAGGTATAGCTAGAGTTAGATGTAGGATGGGGGGAGGTATAGCTAGAGTTAGATGTAGGATGGGGGGAGGTATAGCTAGAGTTAGATGTAGGATGGGGGGAGGTATAGCTAGAGATAGATGTTGTGGAAGGATTAGGTGACGGGGTAGGTGATTTATGAGTAGAGGTAGATGGCTTAGGAGATTTAGTGAGAGGTATAGGTAATTGAGTAGAAGGGTCAGGACTATTTGTAATCGGACAGTTTCCTTGATCAGCTAGATTTGTTGGCTGGATAATTTGATGAGTGGATGTAATTGATGATGTTTTAGTGGATGTAATTGATGATGTTTTAGTGGATGTAATTGATGATGTTTTAGTTAACGAAGGAGAAGTTTGATTTTCTAAAGAGGGAATAATGTTGATGGCTGGAGTGGTTGGTAAAGTACAGGGTGATTCAGAAACAAATAGATAGGCTGATGGCAGGTAAGGAAATGAGAGGGGTTACTTGAACTTGAGTCACATTCATGTTAGAATGTGTAGGAAGTTGAGGAGGTGCAGAGACAACTCGTTTAGGAATTGGAGGAGGAGTTTCAGAGAGAATGGTGTGAGAGGGAAAAAATAGTGCAAGTGGATTTTGATTTGGACAGGTGATATCAGGCTTAGTTACTGGTTGAGTAGGAGGTGCAATAAGGTTTGGTCTCATTAATTGAGGAGAGATGGGTTGAAGAATGGGAGGTGTCAATGGTTCTGTGGATCCTAAATTCTGGTCATTAGTTGCAGGCAATGTGTCATTTTCTTTGGGGTCAGCTAGTATAGTCATATTTTCATCAATGGGTTGAAACCTACCTATACAGTATATCTATTTCGGTAGGTGCGTGACTCACCAAAGTAATTAATTGTAACCTGGTAACAGTTTGGAACAGTTAGGATCTCGAAGGGACCTTGATATCTTAGTTTGAGTTTGGATGGGACAGGTAAGTGAGCAACCATGACAAGATCGCCTACATGGTGGGGACTAACTTTGGCTGTTTCGTCAGGTTTCAGGTCTTGGATATATTGCAGCTGGCGAAGTCAGTTTTTTAGATGTACTAAAGACTGGTCAAAATTGGAGGAGGACTCATAAGGGACAGACAGATGACATAGAGGTAGGAGTAAAGGTGGTACTCCAAACACACGTTCATGGGATGATATTCCGTCTTTTCGGGGGCAAGTATTTATTCCCCACTGAACTATTTTCACTTGACTGGGCCAATCCTAGGTTTTCATCTGTTGCAGGTGTGTCCTTATCTGGTTTTCAATTGTTCGGTGGCTTATTTCACAAATGGAGTTACCCTGAGGCCAATATGGGGAGAAGTGGCTAATCTTGAATCCACACATTTGGGATAGTTGTGACCATATGTGACTGGTGAGTTCAGGGGCATTGTCAGAATGAATAGCTTCAGGTAATACAAAATAAGGAGAAACGTGCTGTATCATTGCTTCAGCTACTGCTAAAGCTGAGTGTTCTTTTGCTGGACAATTGCAATTACATATTTCGAGTATGTGTCCACAAAGGTGATGATGTATTTAAAACCTTGATTTCCTTCCATGGGTCCCATTACATCTACTGCAAGAAGTTGCCATGGTTTGGACGCTACTAATTGTCCTGTAGGTCCGGCTGTACGTGTCCTGTCCTTGCCCAATGCACAGGCTCTGCAGGCTTCCGTGATTCTTTTAGCTGTGATGTATGGAGAAGGAGTCCAGTACACTTGCTGGAAAGTAGCAGTTAACTTTCTTTGGGCCAAATGAATGCCATTGTGTGTATGGATGGATTGCATGGTAGAGAGTGCTGCATTAGGTGTTATTACCATTTTTTCGTCTGGCGTATACAAATTATCTCTTCTTGTGAGTTGGGAGAAGATACTTCTCGGTATCCAGTCTGGTTTTTCTTGCTGTTGAAATTGTTTAAGCAGTTGTTGTTGGTCTTGATCTAGTGAGTCTTGATGATGGATGGCTAAAATCGGCTGCATATCAGTGTTTTGGCTGTAAGTGTCCTTGGCTGAGTTATTTGGAAGTCTGGATAAAACATCAGCGTTGGTATGGAGTTTTCCTGGTCGGTAGGCAATTTCGAAGTTAAACTCTTCTAATGATTCTCGCCACCTGACTGTTAGGACATTTTTTGTATCCGATTTGCGTAGCCATTGGAAAGCGTGGTGATCGGTGATGATGGTGACCTTGACACCTGCTAGGTAAGCTTTGAAGTGTTGCAAGGCCCAAATGATTCCCAGACACATTCTCTTTTAGTTACGGGATAGTTGACTTTTGCTGGGTATAATGTCCGGCTGGCACAGGCAATGATATGTTCTTATCCTTCTCTAGTTTGTCCAAGAACGGCGCCTATTCCGAATTGTGAGACATCAGTGTATAAGCGGAATGGTTGGGTGTAATGGGGGAATGATACTACTGGAGATGCTACTAGAAGTTCTTTCAAGGTGTTGAATGCTTGTAAACGTTGTTCTGTCCATAGGAAAGGTTCTTCTTTTCTTGTTAGGTCATGATGGGGCTTGGCAATGGTGGTAATTTTGTTGACAAACCTGCGGTAATAGGAAGCTAGGCCGATAAAAACTCGGACTCCTTTGACATTTGTAGGAGGAGTTATGGTGCTGATGGCATCTAGTTTGTCAGGCTCTGGGACAATTCATTTTTCTGAGACGATGTGTCCCAGAAATTGGACTTCTTTCTTGGCTAGAGTACATTTAGAGGGTTTGAGTTTTAGGTTTGCCTCTCTAATCCTCTGAAACACTTGTCTTAATCGTTGTAGGTGTTCAGCCCAGGTTTTCCCGAACACGATTATGTCATCCAAGTATGCCAGGCAAGTTTCCCAGGTTAATCCTTGTAGGAGAGATTCCATTAACCTGGAAAAAGTTGCAGGGCCATTGCATAGACCAAATAGCAACACTGTGAACTCGTATAATCTTCCTTTACTTGTGGCAAAAGCTGTGTTTTGTTGGTGTTCTGGGAGGACTGGTACTTGCCAGTACCCAGCTTGCAGATCCAGGGTAGTGAACCATTTAGCTCCTAATAGGGAATCTAAAGAGTTGTCTATCCTGGGTAGTGGGGTAGCATCTTTTATGGTGACGTCATTTAGCTGTCGGTAATCAATACAGTAACGGGTGGATCCGTCTTTCTTCCGGACGAGTACCACCGGAGATGACCAAGGGCTCGTGGAATGCTGGACAACTCCAGTTGCTAGCATGTCTCTGACTTGGGACTCCTCTTCCTGTCTTTGTATTGGATGTTTTCTCCGGATCGGATGTCCTACAGTATGTATGGGATGGTGAAGTACATTGGTTTTCCCGACGTCTCGGCTGGAAGTGGCGAAAATGTCTTGGTAGGTAGTCATTAAATCACGTAGGTCGGTTTGTTGTTGAGAGGTTAAATGGGAAGGAATATCAGGTAGGGGAAAAGGATTTTGGGAGGTATCGTGTGAAGGTAAAGATAGTTCTTCTGCATAAGGCTCAAGTTCCCCAATGGTTAACCCTTTTGGCAAGGTAATAGGTTGATCGGAGATGATTGCTATCCTAATGCAATTTAATTTATTTGAGATTAGGCTTGGAGCAGTCAGGCAATCCCTATCAAAAGGGCTTTGAAGGTGAGGGGTCAATATGGCATCCTCAGGTAAGGTGGGTAATATGGGTACCCATCTTTCATGATGAGGGGGCAGTGTCACTAGTTTGGACGTGACAGCTTGAGTGGTCTGGAGGAGACATGTGGTAGGTTTACTCGGTTTCTCCTGATTGATCATGGGTTGGGGTTTAGGGTTTATTTTGTTAGGTGCTTTTGAAGAGGACTTCGGAACTCTTTACTAACTTCGTAGCTTGGGTAGTTCGGATGAGACAATTGGTAGGACTGTTGGATTTTTCTTGAGGAGTCATTGACTGGTTGGTAGTGGTTAGTTATTCAGAACTTTAGGGAGAGGTGTGATTTTGGACTTGTTGACGCTATAGTGTAATTTTTTTTTTTTTTTTTTTTTTGGAGTGGGGGTGAGAACTTCAATGTTCTCTTCCCGCAATCGATGGAAGCGCTCAGGGAAGTGAGAAAATCGAGTCCCAAGTATCCATCGTACTTGGTCTCTTTGGGATCATAAATCATGAAAGAGTGTTCAGTTCCATGATATGGGACAGGGGTACTAACATACAGTGGAAGAGTCTGTCCATAATTTGGGATAATATCATCATTAGCACTCACTAAAACTATGGAAGAAGGTTGTATAAGACCTAAAGCTTTGCGGTGCTGTTTGAAGAAAGGGAAGAAGTACAAATGTACAAAGGTACAAAGGACAAAGGAAATCAAGCAACAACATATCTAGTGACCCTTCTAGGCTGCTTGTCCTCCAAAACACTGAGGATCAAGTGTCCAAACAGTGGTTTAGAGTGGGTAAGGGAACATTGGAAAGGGAACTACTGCCCTGCCACTAACGTGGCAGGACTAGGAAGTTAGTAGGGGACATATGGGTTAGTAACTGAGGGGAGGATAAAATAAAGTTATTCATTTACAAACGCAGTCAGTCGCGGGTTTGATGCGAGATATTTGTCTAGGCGGAATTTAAATGAATCAACGGTGCTGCAGTCTATAACGTCTCGGGGAAGCCCATTCCACAAGTTGACAACTCGATTGAAGAAGAAATTCTTAGATTCGTGTGAGTTAAAAGATTTACCAATAATTTTGCAACCGCTTCCCCGCGTGTAATTAGATTGAAAATTTATTATTTTGTCAATAGTGAAGTACTTACTACAGTTCATATGGTCGATGCCTTTGATGATTTTGAACACTTGAATTAAGTCACCTCTTAATCTGCGCTGGGTTAAAGGAAATAGATTTAATTCTCTAAGACGCTCTTCGTATGGTTTGTTCTTTAGGCTAGGTATAATTTTGGTAACTCTACGTTGAACTCGTTCTGGCTTGTTTATGTCTTTTTGGTAATAAGGGCACCAGCATTGAACGCAGTATTCCAGAAGAGGGCGGACTAAGGAATTGTAAAGGGTTAGGATTACGTCTTTGGATTTATGCTCAAATGATCTGCCTATAAAGCCAATTATTTTGTTTGCCTTCTTAACAACTTCTGAACATTGTTGACTCGGTTTTAGGTTACTCGATATTGTTACTCCCAGATCGGTTTCTCTGTTTACATACTTAAGCTGAGTGCCATTCATCGAATAGTTTGCTTTCTCATTTAGGTATCCGATATGTAGTACTTTACATTTATCCGCATTGAAACTCATTTGCCAAATTTGGGCCCAATGTGACAATTTATCTAGATTGTGTTGCATATCGTCAACTTGATCTTTCGAGAGTACGCTATTTGCAATCTTTGTATCGTCAGCAAATTTTGAGATTGTACAGGTGAGACCCTCATCTATGTCGTTGATGTAAATTAGAAAGAGAATTGGTCCTAGTACCGATCCCTGGGGTACCCCGCTAGAAGAGACATGAACGGGAAGCCCTGTGTCAATCACAAGTCGGACTTTCACTCCATTTAGAGTGATCTTCCTGTAGATGGGAAGATTATCTGGATCTGTCTCCTCATGAGCCCCCGCCATTCTGACGACTATTTGTGTGCGGGGGGGATTAAAAATCCAGATCCTCTGTAGCTTCCGCTACCGTTTCTGGTTCTTCAATGTTTCCTCTTCGCTGAAGTTTTCAAATCCTGCGGTTCCATCCTCGGTGATTGTAGAGATGCTTCTTGGTTTGATCCAGGGAATCTGAGCCCACCAACTAGGTGACCTGGACCTTTTCTTGGTGAGTTCCATGAAAGATTTCTTCAGGGACATCAACACACATTGTCCATTACATGGTTTCCAGTCGGCGGGGCGAACTCTGGCCCAATCTTCTGCTTTATCACTGGGTCTTGGTGCCACAGAGCCAGCTGAAGGTACTGTAGACGGGTGAGTAGTGACCCTACTAATGACAGCGAACTTGTCTTGTTCTCTTGTCTTTCTCAAGAGCCATGATATGCCCTACTACTGGCATATCATTGTCATAATTCGTGGGCTCTGTGATCGAGAAATGATCGGCTACTGCCAAAGGTAGAATCCTCAGTAAAGCCTTGAACACTATTTTTTTTCTTTGAGCTGGGGTCTCGTCAGGGAGAGCAGTTATGGCCAGTTGAGTCAACTGGTTTATGGTGGCGTCCAAATCACCTGAATACTTAACTTTATGGAAATGACGGTCCGCTATTGTTTGACCAAGGACTGGGTTGATAGCTACTTTAGTGTAGCTCTCAAACTGTTCCCAGATTAACCCGGGCATATTATCACGCACATACCCTGACACCTTTGCTGCGTATTTCCATCACTACAGTATATATCTTGGACGAGTCATCGTTCCCGAACGTCATGTCCAGGACCAGCTTGACTATTTCCAAATAAGTATTAACACCTTATTAGCGGGCTAGCGGTCTATTTATATGTACCGCCCAGCGGGGTGTTTTTAGCTAAAATAGGGCTGTTTACGTGATCATTTTCATGCCTAAATAAGACCCAGAGCATAAAACAAGTATCTATCCCTGAAAGGGCATAAACAGAGCTTTCCAATGACACCATAACGATCCTTTTATGACGGCTAGTTTTCTTGCAACAACCGCGCAACACGAGTGCAAAAAGCATGTAATTCGGTACTTTCCCCATACAATTCAGTATGTAGCGAGTGAGAGAGGGAGGGAGGAGGTGGGATTCATGTCAGTAGGTTCGCCGCGGTGGTCTGGAGCAGTCATACGCTCGCTACTCTCCTGCCACCACTTGTCTCTCTCTCTCAGCAACATTACGTGCTGAAATTGCCACACGACTTATGTCGCGCGCCGCCAGATAGTCCAGATTTATTTAACTCGACTTATGTTGCGCACCGATAGTTAGGGGTTAATATTATACTCTTCTGGCTTGAATGCCGAAATATCGAGAGTTTTAGTTGCCATGGTAAATGTTGTGTGTGATTTTGATGATTGAGTAGTAACAAAATCTATCAATACAAACACAAGTAAAGCTGATATGCCGTATCAAGACACCGCTACCGCCAGTTTTATGCCAGGTTGTAATCCAATTCGCTTCATTATTATCTCTTTATAAATCCGGGCTTAGATTTAGATTTTTACTTAGATTTAGGGGTTAGATTTTTACTTAGATTTGGAATATGCTCAACAGGAACACATCGAACTTTGTGAATATGATAAGTAGTTACTCAATCAGGCAATCAATAACACAATAAACACACAGGATAGTTTACACTCTTATTTATTCAATTGATTGTAGAATACATAGGATAGGGTTACGCACTCTACTATTATAATGAATAGTAAGTAAGTATCATGTGGCTGGAGAGAGTTGAATAAGTTTTACTCTCTGGTGAATATCAGTTTGTCACTTACGTAGTAATTAAAGGGAGAAAATACGCAATGATGGACAGATACATATATATACACAAATAAGTATCATTGACAATAGTAATATGTGAGCCAAGTGTCTAATGCGAAGTATTCTGGCAAAGGTAACGAAAAGTATGGAAATATCGCTCAGATGCGCGGGGGTCTGCACGATGGGCAAAAGAGATTAAGTTGCACTCAGGTGAGACTTCAAAAAGGTACCGCCCTGGGTACTATAGGTCAGATGGACTGGGATCCTTGAAAATAACAATTCACTTTAATGCGATAGAAAATCAAGTATTAAAGATATGAATTCTAATTGACTCTAGGAAGGAAGATAATTTAAATCTGAATTCAACTATCTAAGAGTTATTGCGAATAATCTCTCACACGAGACACGAAAAATAATATTCGATCATGGATGAGGTCAAATCACATGGGTTGAGGAACTCAGATTCACAGTAAATATAGTGACTGAATCGGAATAGATAAAATGTAATTTAATATAAATTGGAATCAATTAACCAACTAATCAAGAAACGCAAATGAAAGAGCGTGGTAATATAGCTTAACAAAGAGCTCTCTTGAATGGGCATACACAACGAAGTTGCACTTAGGAAATACCATGGATGATGGCATGAAAGGAGTTTTGAATAAATTAACAAATTCCTAAAAGAACGCGGAACTATGTAGCGTTGTATTATAACTTAAACAATGGTTATAGTGAATGAATTACTATAAAAAGTAATAAAATAATCTTTAGCCAAATAATAGGCGGAATCGGTCAAGGCATTTACAATCTGATTTCCTAAATGGGTGTTGAAAGAATTACATGACCCGGGTAACGTATAGCCTATCAATAGATTATTCACAATAACTAATAGAAATCAGTTATCTTGGCAAGACATTAATTCTAACTCAACGGAAAGGGTTCTTTACTTTTGAGAGGGGTGAAAGTAGTACAATAAGTATTCTCTGGCGATAGTTACACGGATAAGAGAATCCTGAATTGGGCGTAGGTTCTAGGTATCTTGAATTTATGAAGGGAATCGATTCACGTTATACACTTCACTTCGACTTGGATACATAAAGAATAATAAGACATAGGAGTAAAATCTGAGAGTATTCAACTAAGTAACACGTGTAAAAATTACTATGTACGTACAATTAACCCGGTAAGCGCTAAATAGACCTAGGGGCTAGGGTAGTTATTTGTGTATTTCTAGCCTTGGATTCTGACAGAATTCGTTATATTTACAATATAGACCATTATTTGTTTTCGGTATGCTTTTATTTTACATATATGATGTATATATGAACCTTCAAGAGTGCTAAAATAAGTGGGAAAAGCATTTGGGTGGTGAAAAACGAAGATATTGGCCACCCGGTCGTAATGTCAGGCGAGAGAGAGCTACAGTCAACCCTCCTCTCTCGCTGTCTGTGAGGTAACTGAGACAAGCGGGGCGGTGTGGGCTGGTGTCTGGGTGTTACATATCGATCTTTTCTGCAACCCACTTGTGCTACATTATCGCGGGAGAGAAAAATAACCGATAAATGATGATAATAAGAGGGAAAATAGGTGATAATTGAGGAGGGGAGGGAGGGGGGAATAAGGTGGGGAAGGAGGGGAGGGGGGTGGGTGAGATTTACATGGATGAGTACTGGAGGGGAATTATCTCACCTAGAGACAAATTTTTTTTTTTTTGATAGGCCCTTTTTTTTTTTGGAAAGCTTTTTTTATGGTCCTGCTTCCGTGAGGCCTATCGCGTTCCCTATAGGAAGCCTTCCGTGAGGCCTATCGCGCTTGCCGGGTTAAGGGTCTGAAGGATTAACTATAAATTATGGTAACAATATCTCGTACTTATTGAATCACTGTATGGATCAAAGTTATAATTCTTACACAGGTATTAGAGAGTCAAGATAGATCTTAGGCACAGATCTATAATTAAATTGAATAAAATACTTGCATATTTTATCTTACCTTCACAACAATAGCCACAACTTATAACACACAGAGACACTTAATGTATGGGGTAGAGGTAGCCATGAACGAGAATCTGGACGACGTAGGACTCGTGGTTCTGCTGCGCTGGACGTCAGGGGGAACTGTCTCTCTCACAGGTACAGGTGAAGGTGGTTCCGGGCTCCTCTGCACACTCTCGTTCAGGTTGAGTCTCACTACCAATGTCTATCCACAACCGGCCTACCCAGTGGAAGATAGCAATCGTATTTGCTAACTTCTTTCAATTTTAGTCAGGCTATATTCGGTTTACTTTTAGAACTCAATTTGGTCTATTTCGAGATCATAGGGACATGTGAATATTGTTGATTTTGCTATGGTGAAGGTAATTCTTAATCTAAAAATACAGTGAAGTTATCTATGTAAACACAAGGAGATTCTCGATCTCTCAATATTACCCTCTTTGTTTCACAGGGTTATATGGTTGCATAATTAATGATTTTCTGTTCATCGTGATATCTGGCTTTTCTTAGTCTGCAGGCCATATGTTTATTACTGATCACTTCATTTGCACTATTCCCAGTCTTCCTGTGAGGTACTGTAGAGGGGGTTCTGGGGTTCCCATTTGTGTAGATATTTCAATGGGTTTTGGTGAGGAACTTGCATAAAATATTCCTCACCGTACTGCAAATCTGGCTGGAACTGGTTATACGCCTTGGTCGTTTGTCTCGGGCCCTGCCATTGGTTGAGCAGGGATACCTGTGATTGGTCCGGGCTCGAACTCCTTTTGTGGGCAGACTGACCTAAGCTCCTGGGGATTAGAGCATGGGTAGCACCGGTAAAAAGGGCAGGCTGACTTATACTCTCAGGGATTAGAGCATGGGTAGGTCTGGAGAAATAGGCAGACTGATCTGTTTGGGCAGGTGTTGAAGCATGGGAAACTGGTCTTGTTCTATCTTCTCTCTTCTTCTCTTGGTGTTGTCCTCTCCTGGTCTTCTTGGTTTCTTTAATTACTGCTATTCTGGTTCTGGATGGCTGCTCCTTTCCCTGCATGATCAGGGTGTCTGCTGTCCCAGCCTTGTGTCTGTTGTCCAACCCCGTCATCTCAGTATCTGTAAAGTTTTTAAATCTCTTCTTAATTAAAACAAATCTAAAGCACCTGACTTCCAATAACCTTCTTACAGATCACCAGTATGGCTTCCTTAAAGGCAGCTCTACTGGCGATTTCCTTTCCTACCTTACTAACTCTTGGTCATCCTGCCTTCGGAACTTCAGTGAAACTTTTTCTATTGTGCTAGACACATGAAAGGCCTTCATTAGAGTCTGGTACAAATCACTTCTTTCCAAATTACCATCTTTTGAATTCTATCCTTCTTTATGTGCCTTTATTGCTAAATTCCTTTCTGTCCGTTCCATAGCTACGGTTGTGGACGGCCATCGTGCACTTCCTCAACTTATCAACTCCAGTGTTCCTCAGGGTTTTGTCCTATTCCCAATCCTATTTCTAATTTTCATTAGTTATATTGTCAACTGTACTCATGCGCAGATGACTCTACCTTACACTATTCAACTAGTTTTCCACAACCTCCCTCCTCACAGTCACTCCAAAACTCACGTGATAAGGCCATGCCGTGCCTATTCTCTGATCTTTCACTAATATCTGATTGGGGTAGAGATAATCTTGTTATTAGCAATGCCTCAAAAACCCAATGTCTTCATATTTCTACCCATTACAATCATCCCCACAACTATCCCTTACTCTTCAACAACACTCAATTCCACCCCTCATCTTCCCTCAACATCCTTGGTGTCTCTTTTTCTTCTATCCTTTCCTGGAAAGACCATATCACCACTCGTGTTAAAATGGGTTTTCAGAGGTTTGGTGTGCTCAACTGCTTCGTGGATATCCCCCCCCCCTCCCCCCCCCCCCCCTCGACAGTTTCTTGCTTTGCCAAGTGCGCCCATTTATCGAGTACTGTTCGCATGTGAGGGTAGATTCCCCCATACCTCACTTCTCGAAAGGGTAGTCCACAGCATTCCACCTTATCAAATCACCACCTCTTACTAATTTCCTACAATTTCTTTCCACACGCCCCGTAATGCTGCGTCTCTCTTGCTCCTCTATCGTTATTGCAACAATGTTCTTCAAAGCTCTCTCAATGCATACCCCCTCTCATACGGCGAGTTGGTGGCATCCGCCTTTCAACACAATCCCATCCTTATTGTGTCCAGCTTTCCAACCCAAGAATTAAATTTTTGTCTTTGTAAGCTCTGGAACTGTCTCCCTCAATCAAATATTTCCTTCATCCTATGGCTTAGACTGCTTTAAACTTCTTGTGTCCAGGTATTTTGTTTCCATCCAACGTTCTTTGAATTTGGCTCTGTCACTCTTCTGGCTTTGGGGGAAACACTCGTTACAGGTAGCTCTGCCTTTTCGTCTCTTTCATGCACATAGAAAACATTATATAAATATATATAATATGAAGATTAACTTTGGTGTGTAGAGAGAGGCAAATGACAAGTGCCACCAAAGTGCAGATTGTCGATCCTTGTTTGCTGTTGGATCTGTACCGTTGATATAGGCTCATTTATGTAATTATTTATTATTATTTAGTTTCCTCCCTAGACCTCCATCAAGCTTAAAAGAAAAAAAAAAAAAAAATCCTTCAAGATAAATTTGTAAATTTTTCGATAGAAAATTTTTCCAGCTGAAGGCCGGTTCCTCTTAAATTACAGCCTCGCTATCGCTCGCCAGGAAAAAATCGACACCTAAATAACACGAGGAGTCTTAATATTGACAAAGACATGGGGCGAAAGGCCTCAAAATCGCCAAACTAATGGGCTGAACGTCATTTAATCTGAAAACTAATGGGGCTAAACAGAGAAAAAAAGGGTGACCAGAAAAACGGCCCTCTCCCCTTAACTAGAGGAAGATGTATACAGGATAATACAAATGCAAATCAAGGATCGCGCCAAATTGTCATCCCGCCCCCCAAGAAGCTTTTATCAAAATTACTCTCATTATTCCCACGACAAAGGCACGAGTTTTGTGTATATAGTTTTGTTGTATTTTCGTTTACTTTTTGTTGAGGGTGTGCTACAGTCAAAGTCAGTAGTCCGCCGATAGCCGTGGATGGTAGAATATTGGAGAGAGAGTGAGAGAGAGAGACATTTTTTTATTTGAATTGATCATTTTATTGAGACAAAAACAAATGGTACAAAGAGAGAGAGAGAGAGATTTGTCATTTGATTTGATAATGTTTTCAAGACGACAACAAATGGTACAAAGAGAGAGTATGAGAGATTTTATTTTATTTGATAATGTTTTCAAAACGAAATAAAATGGTACAAAAGAGAGAGATTTTTATTTGATTTGACAATGTTATTAAGACAAAAACAAATGGTAGAGAGAGAGAGAGAGAGAGAGAGAGAGAGAGAGAGAGAGAGAGAGAGAGAGAGAGAGAGAGAGAGAGAGAGAGAGAGAGAGAGAGAGAGAGTCTAACCGAAAACTACTCACGGGCTATTTTAACACCTAAACACTGTCGAAGAATATTCAAAGTGATTTAAAAAAAGGGGGATGGTTCACTGTTTGGTCGATTTTTTGTTTTAATGCATTTATAATTTGTTTACTTTCCTCCCTAGACCTCCATCAAACATTAAAAAAAAAAAAAAAAAAAAAAAAATAGCGAGATGTGAGGAGGACTATTGAATTTGCGTCTACTTCAGGTTCAATGGATGAAGGGAACGATGGTGATTAAAAGTGTTCAGTGTGTTTTGTTTTTATTATCTTTTCCCTTAGCCGAAGAAGAATTAATAGATTGTCGTTAGATAAAAGGCTGTAGTAAGTTTTGTGTAGTCTATGTGTGTGGGTGAGTGGGTGGGTTTGTGTGTGTGTAATAATAATAATAATAATGGTTGCCCTGGGGGTAAGGGATTAGAATATGCCCCAAGTGCCTTCTGCGTGGTGTTGTGTCGTAAGAGGCAACTAAAGAGGTTCGGTCGGTGGGCTTGCGACCCCCACCCGGGAAAAAATACGTAGCAACTATAAACGAACAAGCAGCCTCGGATGCGGACGGACCCTGAGTTGACGAACCCCGACCGACTATGGACAAGCTTACGGACATTCTGAGAATAGGTACATGGAACGTGAGTGGCATGAATGATGGCACAAAAGAGAGAGAGGTACTGGAAGTGTTAGTGAATGCCAGGCTGGATGTATGTGGAATGACGGAGACCAAATGGAAGGGTACAGATGTGAGAGAGTGGGAGTGTGGAATGGGTGTGTGTGCTGGAGTGAGTGAGCAGCAAGCGAAGGTGCATGTTTGTTTGTAAGTAACAAATGGAAGGAGTGTGTAAGAGAATATGGGTCTGTGGGTTCAAGGATTGTGTGGGTGTGAATGAAAGTAGGAATACAAATGTGGATGATTGTGTGTGTGTGTATGCTCCGACAGAGGATAAACTTGTAAGAGAGAAAGAGGAGTTCTGGATGAATGTGCAGGCGTGTATGGATAAGTTTGACAAGAACGAAATAATATTTCTGATTGGGGATATGAATGGTAAGGTGGGTGATAGGAAAGTTGATGGAGTGGTGGGAGGGTGGGGGGTACCGTCAGAGGTGAATGGGAATAGTAGTGCACTTGTGGACGTATGTGTGGGGAGGATGTTGTGGATAGCCAACACCTTCTTCCGACACAGAATGATACACAGGTACACATGGAAAGTGGTGTGGACGAGGAAGGATAAGACAGTGGTGGAACGAAAGTCACTGATTGATTATATATGTGTGGATGAAAGAATTTAGAAATCTGTGATGGATGCTAGGGTGTATAGGGATATTGGAGGGGGTCTGTCTGATCATTATGTAGTAGTAGCTAAGGTTAGGATACAAAAGAAGTGGGTGAGGAGAGCTGGAGGGAGGAGAGAGGAAGGTGGAATGGTGAGGAGGGTGGAGAGGCTACAGGAGGAAATCAGGGAAGAGTACAAGAGAGCAGTAGAAAGACGACTAGGTGGGTTCGACCTGGAAGATATGGAGGAAGTGGAGGAAATAAGCAAGGTATTTAAGGAAGAGATCTGTGCAGCATGTGAGGAGGTGTGTGGAGTGAGAAGAAGAGGGAGGGGAGTGAAAGGTACAGCATGGTGGACAGAAGAGGTAAAAATAGCTGTAGAAGACAAGAAGAAAGTGTATAGAGAGTGGTTGGGTAGTAGAGGGAATGAAGATTTAGAGAGGCAGAAACGAGCGAGGTACGTGGAGAGAAAGAGAGTGGTGAAGAGAGTAGTGAAGGAAAGTAAGAGAAGAGTAGATGAGGAATTTGGAAGGAATCTGAGTGTAAAATGGAGGGAGTGTAAGAAACTGTTCTGGAAAGAAGTCAAGAAAGTTAGGGATGGTAGCAAGGGAAACAATAAGGGTGTGAAAGATAAGAATGGGAGAATGCTAGCCGAGAAGCAAGAGAGTCGAAAGATGGAGGGAGTACTTCAATGAGTTGCTAAATGTAAGGAATGACGAGCCAGCAAACATAGTTGGATATGGTTTGGGAGGGAGAAGAGGAGAAGTAGTGGAGGAGGAGCTGGGGATCAGGAGGTCAGAAGTGTGGGAAGCTATGAAAAGAGTGAAGTTGGGGAAAGCACCAGGAACAGATGGAGTATGTGGACAAATGTTGAGGTATGGTGGTGAGATAGTGATCGAATGGGTATGGAAAATGTGCAAACTAGCATGGGAGAAGGGGAGTGCACCCGATGACTGGAAGACTGGCATAATAGTCCCCATATATAAGGGCAAAGGGGAAAGAGGAGTGTGTGGTAACCACCGAGGAATATGTCTTTTAAGCATAGTAGGAAAGGTGTATAGTTGGGTAGTGATTCAGAGAGTGAGAGTGAGAACGGAGAAATGGATAGGCGACGAGCAGGGAGGTTTTAGGAAGGGAAGAGGATGTGTAGATCAGATTTTTACCCTGAATTGTGTTGTGGAGAAATATCTGGAGAAGCAACAAAAGGTGTATGTTGCCTTTATGGACTTGGAGAAGGCCTATGACAGAGTGGATAGAGAAGGCATGTGGAAAGTACTTAGAATATACGGAGTAGATGGCAAGTTGCTGAAAGCAGTGAAGAGCATGTATGAGGGTGCAAAGGCGGCAGTACGTGTGGAGAATGAGCAGAGCGAGTTCTTTGACCTGAGTGTTGGGTTGAAACAGGGGTGTGTGATGTCCCCCGTGGTTGTTTACTGTATATATGGATGGAGTCATGAAAGAAATACTAGGAAGAGCAGTGGATGTTGGTGTATCGCTGAAATGGGAGGGAAATGAGTGGAAGCTGCCTATACTGCTGTTTGCGGATGATACAGTTCTGATGAGCGATAATGAATGGGAATTGCAGGGTCTGGTGTCTGGTAAATGAGTTTGGAACAGTGAGCGAGAAACAGAATTTGAAGGTAAATGCGGGGAAGAGCAAGGTTATGGTCTTCGAAAGGGGTGAAGTCACAGAGTGTGAGGTGAAGTTGAACTCTCAGGCTATGGAGATCGTTAGCTCTTTTAAGTATCTGGGCAGTGTGTTGAGTAAAGATGGGACTATGGATGAAGAAGTGCAGGAGAGGGTACAACAGGGGAAGAGGGTTGTAGGAATATTGAAAGCAGTGACAAGAAATAGAGTGGTCAGTATGGAAGTGAAGAAGTCCTTGCATGACAGTGTGGTAATCCCGACACTAACTTACGGAAGCGAAGCATGGACGTTTGGCAAGAGACTCAGACCAAGAGTGAGAGCGGTGGAAATGA
The DNA here is from genome assembly GCA_037953745.1 of Lithodes maja. Classification (NCBI taxonomy): domain Eukaryota; kingdom Metazoa; phylum Arthropoda; class Malacostraca; order Decapoda; family Lithodidae; genus Lithodes; species Lithodes maja. The sequence goes on along the minus strand of JBAKBP010018445.1, from coordinate 26,255 downwards.
GTTACTTGAGAAGTGCGGGCGGAGTTACATGGAGGGATAGACAGACGAATGAGGAAGTAAGAAGGAGGTGTGGTGTGGAGGTAGATGTGCTTGAAAGTGTGAAAAGGAACAACTTGAGATGGTTCGGCCATATGGAACGTATGGGAAGCGAGAGAATGACTAAGAGGGTATACGAGAGCGAGGTGGACGGACAGAGAGGGGGAGGTAGACCGAAGGAGAGGTGGAAGGATGGAGTGAGGAAGTACATTAATGAAGGCGGTGCTGGTTGTGAGGAGGGACGTCGACTGATTGGGGACAGAGGTGCATGGGGGCGGTTAGTTCGTGGCCACCCCTTCGGGGATCGCAGCGTCAGGCAATAGATAGATAGATAGAATAATAAGAAACGGTTTATTGATAATTGCAGCCGTAAGCTGAAAATGTACAGAGGAATATTTTGTAGCTTAACTCTAACTTATATTTTCTTATAATAAGGACCAAAGCATGAGGTTGTATAAGAGCTGTTTGACGAGGTCAATATTAGGTACTAGGTTGGCAGATGATTTTCCAGATTGAGATAAAAGATTGCATAGGAGCTATTTGACCAGTAAACATAATGTACTAGGTATGCTGAACAAAATAATAGTTACGCATATATAAGGGTATAAGGGTTTGTTGGAAGCTATTGAGTTGATATACTGACAACTTTACTGACTATGTTTACTGTTCGCCTAGTTACTATGCAACTGCTGATAATAAAAGTAAACGGATTATTAAGAATTGCAGGAAGAGGCTGAAAATATACCTGTGTGAAATTCATAGATATGCTGACCTATATTTAACGGTGTTTTTGTAAGCTTGATGTGTGTGTGTGTGTGTGTATGTGTGTCTCCCCCTTAACATCCCACCCACCCCATTATTCGGACAACAAAGGCATGGTGTGTGTGTGTGTGTGTGTGTGTGTGTGTGTGTGTTAGTGTATGTGTGTGTGTGTGTTAGTGTATGTGTGTGTGTGTTAGTGTATGTGTGTGTGTGTGTTAGTGTATATGTGTGTGGGTGTATATGTGTATGTGTGTTGCCTTTAACATCCCACCCACTCATTATTCGGGCGACAAAGGCATGGTGTGTGTGTGTGGGTGTTTGTGGATATGTGTGTTTGTATATATGTGTATGTGTGTTTGTGTATATGTGTGTGTGTTTGTGAATATGTGTATGTGTGTTTGTGTATATGTGTGTGAGGATGTTTGTGTATATGTGTGTGTGTGTTTGTGTATATGTGTTTGTGTATATGTGTGTGTGTGTTTTATGTGGTACAATCAAAATAAATAGTTCGGCAAAAACTTGACCTACTGTATAGAGTGTGCTAAACATTGAGAGATGGATGATAACGTGATAATTCTACAATATCAGACACAACATAATACTACTCATTGGTTATATCAGACAAAACATAATACTACTCATTGGTTATATCAGACAAAACATAACACTACTCATTGGTTATATCAGACAAAACATAATACTACTCATTGGTTATATCAGACAAAACATAATACTACTCATTGGTTATATCAGACAAAACATAATACTACTCATTGGTTATATCAGACAAAACATAATACTACTCATTGGTTATATCAGACACAACATAATACTACTCATTGGTTATATCAGACAAAACATAATACTACTCATTGGTTATATCAGACAAAACATAATACTACTCATTGGTTATATCAGACAAAACATAATACTACTCATTGGTTATAACAGACAAAACATAATACTACTCATTGGTTATATCAGACAAAACATAATACTACTCATTGGTTATAACAGACAAAACATAATACTACTCATTGGTTATATCAGACAAAACATAATACTACTCATTGGTTATATCAGACAAAACATAATACTACTCATTGGTTATATCAGACAAAACATAATACTACTCATTGGTTATATCAGACAAAACATAATACTACTCATTGGTTATATCAGACAAAACATAATACTACTCATTGGTTATATCAGACAAAACATAATACTACTCATTGGTTATATCAGACAAAACATAATACTACTCATTGGTTATATCAGACAAAACATAATACTACTCATTGGTTATATCAGACAAAACATAATACTACTCATTGGTTATATCAGACAAAACATAATACTACTCATTGGTTATATCAGACAAAACATAATACTACTCATTGGTTATATCAGACAAAACATAATACTACTCATTGGTTATATCAGACAAAACATAATACTACTCATTGGTTATATCAGACAAAACATAATACTACTCATTGGTTATATCAGACAAAACATAATACTACTCATTGGTTATATCAGACAAAACATAATACTACTCATTGGTTATATCAGACAAAACATAATACTACTCATTGGTTATATCAGACAAAACATAATACTACTCATTGGTTATATCAGACAAAACATAATACTACTCATTGGTTATATCAGACAAAACATAATACTACTCATTGGTTATATCAGACAAAACATAATACTACTCATTGGTTATAACAGACAAAACATAATACTACTCATTGGTTATATCAGACAAAACATAATACTACTCATTGGTTATATCAGACAAAACATAACACTACTCATTGGTTATATCAGACAAAACATAATACTACTCATTGATTATATCAGACAAAACATAATACTACTCATTGGTTATATCAGACAAAACATAATACTACTCATTGGTTATATCAGACAAAACATAACACTACTCATTGGTTATATCAGACAAAACATAATACTACTCATTGGTTATATCAGACAAAACATAATACTACTCATTGGTTATATCAGACAAAACATAACACTACTCATTGGTTATATCAGACAAAACATAATACTACTCATTGGTTATATCAGACAAAACATAATACTACTCATTGGTTATATCAGACAAAACATAATACTACTCATTGGTTATATCAGACAAAACATAACACTACTCATTGGTTATATCAGACAAAACATAACACTACTCATTGGTTATTTTAATCGCGAACTGTGTCAAGGAAAAGCCATGGTAACTTGATATTACTAAGTGTATTAGGAAGATTATCAGCGAGCTATTAAACTTGACTGTACGTAGAGTAAGTTAGAGGAATTAAAGAAGGTCGGGTATATTTTTTGATCTATTAATATAATTATTTACTTATATATTTTTTAGTGTCCTCCTTAGACCTCCAACAATCTTATAAAAACATCCCCAAGATCCCCCTTGGAGATAAAACTGTGCATTTCTCGGTAGAAAAATTTCCTGGCCTCATAAAATTACAGGCTCGCTATCGCTCGTCAGGAAAAAATCGACACATAAATGGCACGAAGGGTCCTAATAGTTATACCAGGTTTTTACTGGGGTTGATTGGATAAATGTAGGTTCTTACTCGACTGGAGAAACTAAAATCAGACTACACATGCACAAAAGTCGTAAAGGATAAATATAGTACAGTGCACACATAAGTTAACTTATTAACCTCTTCTATACTGGTGATGTACTTTTCATTATATTCTGGCTACTATTAAATGATTATATTCAATTTAAAAAGGGCCTCCAGCAATTAACAGGCTTCTAACTATCTCACTTGACCCTTTTACTACCCCAGATCCTTCCTATACTACATACACATAATTGTTTAAATACAGGCAGAACAAATTATAAAGACGTTGCCAGTACAGAAGGTATGGCGGATTTAAGGAAGATAAGTTTACTCTAGGCTACCTAAGACTGAAAAGGTCCGCTCATATAAAATATAAGTTAATAATAAAACCAGGAGTGTAACTCACTATTAAAATCATCATAGATTATTGCAGCTCGGCAAGGTGAAAATGCTGATGGAGGTGCTGATGGATGGTAGGCAAATGGCTACTATTCGAACACCATTGGATGTTTACCTCAAGGTGACCACATGGGTGCACCTGAACAAATAATGAATAAATAAGGTTGAAGAAAGTTAAATCATGATAATAAGGCTTAGCTGTCAGTCGGTCTGTCTGTAGGATGAAGTTGAGTTTAAGTTAATGATGAGAGCTGGATGAAACCGGAACCAGGATCGCGGCGAACTAAGGAGTGGAGTTGTTGCTAGGACGATAGACAAAAGAGCTCTCCTGCGGTGCGCCACAATCCAAGACGTCATCGTCTTATGCTACAAATCTAGCGGCTACTGCTAAGTTTGTAGCGGATACCTAGCGGTAAATATCGCACCGCTTTTATATGATAAATCATATATACATTCCTAAAGACACTTAAACACTATACTTTCGTATAATAGGCCTTATTTAACTTATTAAGCTTACATACTGTACAAACTATAAGTAGGGTATGATACATAGAAAATGTAGGTTATACCTCTGACTATCGTGAATCCACGATACATTCCCCCCCCCCCCCCCAAACACAATACCTGAACCCCACCTTATATCTAGAGTTGCCCAGAAGCAATCTTGTGTCGCCACATATCAACGGCGCCACGAGCTGCGCGTCTGGGTCTAGTCCCGATCCGAGGCGGATCTCCAACGGGTTGTGGTGGATCGACTAAATTAGCGTCCTCGAATCCAGCATCATCAGGTGGAGCTTCTCCATGTGTAGAATGTTACGACCGGGCACTCAGGTACACTAGGGCTCTTACACAGGACTCGAGTATGGCTCGCTGCCACAACGGAAACACACGATCCCAACCCCAGAGTACTGCCAGCCGAACAAAAAACGCCACTACACTCCAGAGTTCTATCTGCTATAACGGGGTATACAAGAACTCGGTACTAGCGTTTCACACAACAGACTAATAACTAGACGGGAGTTATCTAGTCTGGTCAACAATCAAACAAAGAAGAAAGTACTACATCACTAAAGAATAGTGTTGGCCGAAGCCGAAGTAATCCACCCTTGAACTAAGAACTTAAGAAGTCCTCCACCCTCTACTTCGGATCGGCACTATTACGTTACGTTAAACAATAGTCCTCGAGCATCAAGCAAGGAATCTTCTGATAAGTTAGATGCTTCTCGAATACTCATAAGAAGTAAGTATCGGATTTTGAACAGCAATTTAATGAATAACTCACTGGTAATTAAAGGCTTTAAATTGACATAAGAAGAATTATAAGAATAAGCAATAGGATATGGCAAACATTAAGAAGAAGTACTCCGACAATGCACTGGCAATAGCCTACTAAGATTGTGCTCGTGGGCCACTAATCTCTGAAGTAGCTAAGCGTGCCACACATGAAATCAATAGTGCATAAACAATAATATACATAAGGAGAAGCTTCAATACTATGCTGTATCTGCTGGTCGAGCAAAGTCTAGCTGGGATACATAAGGTTAAGAGACAATGGCTGAGCAAGCGGCTCGTAGCCTAGCGAGGTCCTTAAGACTGTGCGGCCAAATTACGTTAATTGACGGGATGCTCTCTTGAGAGATCCAGATCACTAGTATCTGGTTCTCTCCTGGCGATCCTCTCAAAGTCAAGCAAATGAGATAGCACAGTGTTGGGTGGCAGAGGCAAAAGCCCTCACTCGCAACACAGTGCTAAGCTCCCACGGTACACAGTCAGAAAGACCACCTAGGCGTTCCACGTCTCCGTTGCAATTGTACTGGTTCAACCGCAACCTAGTACTCATAGGAAATCACAACTCAGAAACCCTATCCCAGTCTAGCATTGCCTAAACCAGCAGAAAACAGGAACATGAATAATCGCACACAGGGAAATGCATATACGAGTGCAACAAACATCAATCAATCCTATTCTAGTTAACCCTTCCAAAAATAGGCTATCTAACAGGCACTTATCTCGTGAGAACTCAAGCGATAATACTTTGGCTGACTAAATCTGCACCAAAGGGGTCATTGGTTAAAAAGGGACGAGAAGAGAAGAAGATAAGGCTGTTCAGAGAGTAGAGAAAGTTCACATCAGTCGGAAGAATATATATAGTTGCAAGGGATATAAGAAGTCGCTCTGCCTGATGAGTTCTAAAGAATTGTGGCGAGGACCTCTCCTTTTTATACTCGGCCCTCTAGCGGCATATCGCAAACTACTTAAGGACCGCCCACTGGCAATCATGACGTCATATTCTCTCTCAATCTGGGATCGACAAAGGATTTCCCACGCGCTTGATGAGGGAGGAGGGAGGAGGGAGGAGGGAGTGAGGCCTACACACCTCGTGGCGCGCTCACTGGCCGTCGTTACATAACTCTCTCTCTCATCAAGATATATAAGTCCCACACACAATACTTATATCTAATGATATAAAATAGAACTCGTTGACTTAGAAGAAAACAAAATACATAATTATAATACTTATAGTACAACGGTTCACATAAACTGAGTTAGGAAACTCTACACAGACTACAGCCAAAGTTCCTGCCCTGACGATCCTAGCGAGAGTGGGGCCTGACTGAGCGTTCTGTACAGCATGCTCATACTCGGCATGCGTCACACCTCCCCCAAGATTTTACTTGCTCAACCCTGAGCTAAAATCTGACACGCAGAACCTCATCAAACCCCTCACACCCAGCGACCGCATGGCACTAAAACAACGCTGAGTTTAACACTAAAACACATCTTATAAAAAAAAAAATCACATTTCATAACTCCTCCCAACAATAGTAAAAGACACAATATCATGCTCCCAGAGCGAGCTTACAGCAGCTCAGCCGTTTGATAGTTCGTGGACTACTCAAACTCTATAGGCTATGACAAACTTATACAATTATCTATATCAAAAAGAAAGAGTTTTTATATGATTTTTATATTTTAATATGTTTTTTCCGGCTGCACTATAAGGGCAGCCTATTTTCTTCTATACCAAACGCTCAACAATCCTGCTTTACGACCCAATACGCTGGGCTACAACCGCGAGCCAACAAGCACCAAGCGCAAAATACTATTCAAACTAAAGCAGGAGGCTACCCGTGTGTCAATCTACCCAGGATCATATACCCTTGAACGACCACATGCAACCTCGTTGTCACAACCGGCAATATGGCTTATGTCCAGGTTATATACCAATAACCTTAGTGACCACCTGGTCAGCCTCATATTCCGATTGTGAAACTGGTCCAAGATCTTGAGAGGGTGATAATCTGGGTAAACTACAACGACCGGACCATAGGCTGGAACATAGACCTCGAAATGCCCCTGCGCATCATTGTCCTTTTCACTTTCATTCATCAGGTTCTGAAACGTTGCTAGTGCATTCTTAAGTCCGTCAGGCATAACATTGCACTGGTAGGTACTCCCGTCAACAACAAAACCACACACCTCTCCAGCACACTCGGACAAAGGCACCTGCCAGCAAACTTTCACTAAATCCACCCTCGTGATAGGCAATGCAGCCCCGAGGCGGTCTATGGTGTCAACTCTTGATAAGGTATAGGCGTCTGTCAGGGATAATGCATACACACTCTCACAATCAACACACTCACTGATCTTGCCACTTAACACCGGTTGCAATGTTACAGGCAACGACCACTCACGACATTCCTTATCCCTCAGACCCTTCGTCCACACGTAATCCAGCTCTGCTTGCACCATAGGCTGTCGAGCAGGATTTATACGGTAGGGAATTAAACTGAGCCTTGCACGATCTCCATGAACAACATGCCCAGTGCCCTCCGTGCAGTCACTCCCACAGTTCATTATTGCTAAGGCTTCCCCGCCGATACCGTACATGCGCACCCCCGCATTCCTTGTGACGACATCTGCCTGCGCAGCATCACCGCTTTCAGCGACATGGCCAGATACAGTCGGTCTATGGTAGGGCTGTTGCATTAGACTAGAGCAGCATTGGGAGGCTATGCGACGACCGGGCACTGCGATACCACAGCCGACCTTACCAATCTGCTCAATGTCCTCCTTTTGACCACCACCCTTGGCAGCCATGGGTCGACCCTGACCTGGCAACCATGCCAAAGCCTCGTCGCCCACCTTGAACCACCGAAACAACGAGGCTAACGGTCTTTCAACATTCACGTGACCTGCCCGTGGAACATCTTGCACCGCCCGAGTTGTGAGACTCAGGGGCTCGGCACGACCAGTGGGGTATGAACCGAGCTGGTGCTGGAGTGCTGCACACTGCTGCTCAGGCAGGTGCTCTAGCGCTTCCACAGCCACCAGACTCGTGTCCCCCGCCCACTGTTCCGCCGAGACATGACAATCCCTTCTCTCCTCCACCTGTGCCCTACTACCCCCCTCTCCTTCTCCACCTTGGCCGCGGCAGACCAACGCAGGGACAGTAGGCTGCTCAGGTGGTTGCCTCACAAACTCCTCCAACAGTTTCACATGACATGCTTCCCCGTCCTCGTGTTTAATCTCGACAGCACCATTACCACACTTCTGAACTTCCGGATCCTCCAACTGCAGTTTACAAATATCTGAAGGAACCAACCTGTCTAGATGCTTCCGAAGCAACCCAAGTCCTCCCCCAATATCAAACTGAGCAACCCTTTTTTCTCTCTGTGTGTAACGTTGCTGCCTCGGAGTCTCTTCCTGCCCTACCTCCTCACTAGCTGTGACAGGTCCTGGGGCCTCTCCAGACTCTAACATAGGGGCCAATACTGAATCACCCAGGAGAGCCGCCGAGTCAAAACTCTTAAAACCAACTCCAGCTTTAGCCTCCTCCTGTTGATCGTTCCTCTGCTGGTCTGAAGACGGAGGACTAGGCTGTGACACTTTATCTGCCCGAGCTCGGGTGACAACACACGCCATGGGTTGTGTCTGGCACCGCTCGACCCACTCTTGCTCTTCCCTACTCACGTCGGCCGGCCTCTCGGCAACGACTAAGGGTAGAACCTCAGAAGCGGGCATTGCAAAGTCGTTGCCGAGAAGAAGGTCGACGCCCTCCACTGGCAGTTTCTCCACAATCCCGACATCCAATTCACGTGCCACACCATCCACCTCCAACTCCAACCGCACCAGCGGGTATGACCGAGTTGCATTAATACCCTGCACCACTACCACCCGAGCCGCATTTATAGGGTAGCCAGTCAAGTTATTCATCAAAGTCTGGGAAGCACCTGTATCACGCAAGACCTCTACTCCATGCTTGCGCCCCGCCCACATCACGCAACCCCGCCCTCTATGGTCGCAAAAAACATCCTGAGCAGGGTTCGAGCCTCCCAGGTGTTTCTGCATTGGCTGTGCTTCAGCCTCTGACGAACTACCCCGGGCAAAATCAGAAGACTTCGGAGACACACCAATGTTGCAGGCCAAAGACACAGCTGCTGTAGGTGGTTTGCTAGGACAGACTCTTGCAAAGTGCCCCTTTTCATGACAATGATAACACTCCAACTCCCCTCTGGGCTTCCCTTGGTACTGGGAAGGGCCCGGCCCCTTCTTAAATGGGACGGTGTTAGTCTTGTGGTCAGTCTTGGTATCATAGCTCTTGTACTTGTTTGCATAAGGTATATCACTAACTCGGGGGGGTGGGGCGTCACGCCCCTTGTTACCTGCCTCACTACGCTGGGCAGACCCGCACCCACGAATTAGTGATAGCCGGAGGTCAGCCATCTCAGCTGCCTCCTGTAGAGTTTTAGGGTTCTTTTCTTTAATAGTTAAAGTCATATCTGCACCAGTACACTTATAAAACTGCTCGAGCAGAAACAGCTCGGTCAACTGTTCGGCCGTCTCAGCTTTCTCAGAACGTGTCCAGTTTGTAAGTGCATCTTTTAAGTCCCGGGCATGTTCAAGAAAGGTCGCCTCCCTAGTCTTCGTAACACCCCGAAACTTCAATCGATATGTTTCTGGTTGCAACTCGTATGCCCGTAGGACAGCTCTCTTCAATTCTGGGTAGTCAATGCAAGACTCTAAAGGCAGTGCATCATAAGCCTTCAGACCCTTACCCGTAAGTCTTGAGGAGACTAGAGCTGCCCACTTCTCTTCAGGCCAATTATGCTCCCTACACTTCTTCTCAAAACGATTAAAAAATTCTGTGACTTCAGTTTCACTAAATGCCGGCACCAACTTGACTAAGTGGGACAAGGACTGTTCTCTTACTTGGCCCTCACGGCCCATCCGAATCCCTGTCGACTCTGCACGAGTCTTATCTAAATCTATTTGAGCACAATATTTCTCTGAGTCGTATCTAAGCTCAGCCTCATGCCTCCTGGTCTCATCCTCTTGCCTCCTAACCTCAATCTCATGCCTCCTGGTCTCAGCCTCAATCTCATGCTTCCTAGCCTCATTCTCCTGCTTCCTAGATTCATTCTCAATCTTAGCAAGCTCAAGTTTAAATATCATATCTGGAGACAGGCAGGAAGAGGGAGTTGCCACTACTGAAGGAGGGGGGGCAAGAACTGGGGAACCACCATACGCACCGCCCGAGGGCACTCCAATCTTCCAATTCTCATCCCTCTGTGGGAGAGTGCTAACCTCCGGCAACTGAGTGGACGGCACTGTGGGAGTCGAGTGAGAGGGGATCTGGGGAGGAACCCCCCCAAACGCCCTCTCCTCCGAAACCCCATGTCGCCCACGCAACACCCAGGAAATTAGCTCCCCCTTGGACATCCCTACTACATTGGATCTGCCCAAAACCTTGGCTATCAGGTGCAAGCCATAAACATTCACCCCAGTCAGCCTCTCCTCCGTCACGTGGTACCGCTTACTCACAAAAACTCTAGCATCCTCCTCACTAGTTACTAACGGCACCTCCTCAAATGGCATCTCTCGCTCCTCGTCAGTACTAGGGCACGACATACTGAAGTTCACAAAAAATTCTTGAGACAAAAGTGTTAAACTCCCTTATGTAAGCACTAATTACTAAATTAACTGGAGTCTCTTAAATGCTCTCCTAATTGCCTTACAAAAAAAAATATTCTTCAATATGTACGCTAAAGTACGAACAAACAAATGTTGTACAACTCTGCAAAAAAATTATACTGTTCACAAAATCCTAAGCAAGGTCGCCATTTGTTACGACCGGGCACTCAGGTACACTAGGGCTCTTACACAGGACTCGAGTATGGCTCGCTGCCACAACGGAAACACACGATCCCAACCCCAGAGTACTGCCAGCCGAACAAAAAACGCCACTACACTCCAGAGTTCTATCTGCTATAACGGGGTATACAAGAACTCGGTACTAGCGTTTCACACAACAGACTAATAACTAGACGGGAGTTATCTAGTCTGGTCAACAATCAAACAAAGAAGAAAGTACTACAACACTAAAGAATAGTGTTGGCCGAAGCCGAAGTAATCCACCCTTGAACTAAGAACTTAAGAAGTCCTCCACCCTCTACTTCGGATCGGCACTATTACGTTACGTTAAACAATAGTCCTCGAGCATCAAGCAAGGAATCTTCTGATAAGTTAGATGCTTCTCGAATACTCATAAGAAGTAAGTATCGGATTTTGAACAGCAATTTAATGAATAACTCACTGGTAATTAAAGGCTTTAAATTGACATAAGAAGAATTATAAGAATAAGCAATAGGATATGGCAAACATTAAGAAGAAGTACTCCGACAATGCACTGGCAATAGCCTACTAAGATTGTGCTCGTGGGCCACTAATCTCTGAAGTAGCTAAGCGTGCCACACATGAAATCAATAGTGCATAAACAATAATATACATAAGGAGAAGCTTCAATACTATGCTGTATCTGCTGGTCGAGCAAAGTCTAGCTGGGATACATAAGGTTAAGAGACAATGGCTGAGCAAGCGGCTCGTAGCCTAGCGAGGTCCTTAAGACTGTGCGGCCAAATTACGTTAATTGACGGGATGCTCTCTTGAGAGATCCAGATCACTAGTATCTGGTTCTCTCCTGGCGATCCTCTCAAAGTCAAGCAAATGAGATAGCACAGTGTTGGGTGGCAGAGGCAAAAGCCCTCACTCGCAACACAGTGCTAAACTCCCACGGTACACAGTCAGAAAGACCACCTAGGCGTTCCACGTCTCCGTTGCAATTGTACTGGTTCAACCGCAACCTAGTACTCATAGGAAATCACAACTCAGAAACCCTATCCCAGTCTAGCATTGCCTAAACCAGCAGAAAACAGGAACATGAATAATCGCACACAGGGAAATGCATATACGAGTGCAACAAACATCAATCAATCCTATTCTAGTTAACCCTTCCAAAAATAGGCTATCTAACAGGCACTTATCTCGTGAGAACTCAAGCGATAATACTTTGGCTGACTAAATCTGCACCAAAGGGGTCATTGGTTAAAAAGGGACGAGAAGAGAAGAAGATAGGCTGTTCAGAGAGTAGAGAAAGTTCACATCAGTCGGAAGAATATATATAGTTGCAAGGGATATAAGAAGTCGCTCTGCCTGATGAGTTCTAAAGAATTGTGGCGAGGACCTCTCCTTTTTATACTCGGCCCTCTAGCGGCATATCGCAAACTACTTAAGGACCGCCCACTGGCAATCATGACGTCATATTCTCTCTCAATCTGGGATCGACAAAGGATTTCCCACGCGCTTGATGAGGGAGGAGGGAGGAGGGAGGAGGGAGTGAGGCCTACACACCTCGTGGCGCGCTCACTGGCCGTCGTTACATAACTCTCTCTCTCATCATGATATATAAGTCCCACACACAATACTTATATCTAATGATATAAAATAGAACTCGTTGACTTAGAAGAAAACAAAATACATAATTATAATACTTATAGTACAACGGTTCACATAAACTGAGTTAGGAAACTCTACACAGACTACAGCCAAAGTTCCTGCCCTGACGATCCTAGCGAGAGTGGGGCCTGACTGAGCGTTCTGTACAGCATGCTCATACTCGGCATGCGTCACAAGAAGAGCCAAGCTCCATAGCTTTCAGTCGTGCGACCGGACGAATTGTAGTCCCAGTAGCTGTCTTGAGCAGCACCACTCGCCCTACTGAGCCCTCGCCCTCGTACACCTCCACTACGCAGCCCAACTTCCAATACAATCTAGGACTATCATCATGGATGAACACTATCTCGCCTACAGAGGGTGCTGATGGTTGACCAGCAGTCTTAGTTGCCCTCTCACGCAGTGCAAATAAGTAGTCATTCACCCATCTCTTTTTAAAATCACCTATAACCCTAGAAATATACTGGTACCATCGTGACACCGCAGCCTCGGTGAACATTGAAGGGTCCTCTAAATCTGCCTGTGACTGCAGATCAGTAGGAAAGGCAGTCAATGGCTTGCCGTAGAGCAAGCAGTAAATGTATTGCCTCTAAATTGGCGATATCATGGACAGCGCGCTGCTCGTACTCCGCATGAATATCTGACTCTTCCTCTAACCCTGATACTATACTTTCATTCAGGGTAACTATACGATCATAGGTAGTTTGTAGGTACTCTAACCTAGCCTCTAGCTGTTCAGGAGTTGCACTAGCTACAAAGTCTTCCAAATCGGACGTTAGCCTAGTAATGAGACCCCTCAAACCTCCTCTTTGGTTTTTCAAGACTGTGATAGACATAATTATGGTTTATTATCTTCTGGTTTACTAGCCATTAAATGATTCACACGAATTAGCCTAACCCTTCGTCGGCCAATACGGACCTCTATAATAATTCTCGATCGTGAAATATAGGCCTACCCTTTTGTTAATTGTCATATGAAATTACATTTTAGTCCTCATATGCAATATTGTTTCACATTAGCCTACCCTTCATAGATTAATGTAATTAAAGTAAAGAGGTAGAAATGACAATATAAACCGCTTACCTTACACAATACAGTACCATGAGAGCTTGAGATATGATGATTAAACAATGAAGGAAATATGAGATGGTAGGTCAGTCATAAGTCAAATAGTAAATAATAATGAAATTAGGGAAACAAATGCAGGGTTAACAAAAAAATAAAGAAAACAAATAAGAAAGAAGGATAATTTACTGGGGGAAGGTGATGGGCGGGATGCAGAATTTAGGGAGTCGCAGGCTTACTACTCCGGCATCACGCTCTAGCCAGCGTTTAGTCATGACAGTAATCTTGTCATGCAGGATCTTGTTTGTATCGAGGTCTAAATGGACACCATCTATGTCAAGATCCTGCGGTTTTGACGAGACAGACAAAAAACGATGGCGCGTCACGTCTAGCCTAGAGCGCAATGACCGGTTAACAGAATTCCTAATTCTATTATATTGCTCTGCTGGCATTCCCCTTACTCTTGAGCGGTATTCTAGGGAAATCAGGATGCATTTCCCTCCGTGTCCCTCTCTACAGCCAGAGCCAGGTCCCCTAACGTCGCAGCCAGAGCACGGGGTTCGGTGTCGGGGGGTTATGTCGTTGCCCCCGATGAGTAAATAGGTGTAGAGGGGCCGCTATATTACCAACCTACCCCACTCATCGGAGGACTTAAGACTTGTGATGTTAGCCCCCGGCACCCCAAAGTAGCGGAATTGAAATTGCCGATCCCCAGTCGCTCCCCTATATTCAACAGGGCCCTGGTCTGCTGCCCTCAGTCGGGTTATTATTATTATTATTATATGAGATGCCGAAGTCTCCAACCAGGGTGCAGAAACACCATCAAGATCAATCCACACAAAACACCCGGAGGCACTGGAGAGAGACTATGGCAACTTAGGAAAAAATAAAAACATACACTGTATACTGTACTGTACATATACACATATTAAACACAGATAACATATTATGCAGTGGAGGATATCAAGCTTAAATATAATACAATAAAATAGAACAAAATAAGTTTAAAAATTAGAATTAATGCTGCAAAAAAGCATTAACTCTAGACTTAAAAATGGAGATATTAGCTGAATTGACTAGCTCATTTGGCAACTTATTCCACAAGTCAACCATGGCCGGCACAAAACACCGTGAAAACTGTGTAGTAGAAAAATTAACACGGCTCATGGCAAGATAATTAAGATTGCTTGTGAATCTAGTTGCACGAGCCCGGACATAGGGCCCAGGCAGAACCCCATGTAAGGGATGCTGAGGGTTGTTAAAAACTTTAAATAAAAGACTAAGGGCACCAACTTTACGTCGATGACACAGATCAAGAGACAAATTAGGTAGAATAAAACTGATGGAATTTAGCGACCTGTCAAGCAACTTGAGATGGCAGTCAGCTGCTGACAACCAGACAGGTGAGCAGTACTCGAAATGTGGCAAAATAAAAGCATAAAAAGACTTGATAACTGTGGCGTCACAAGCAAATGTTTTATAAACCTTGCGAAGCAGACCAATTTTTTGGGAAATGGAAGAGGAGAAAGAACGAATATGCTTTTCAAAAGTAAGTTTGGGATCAAGAGTAACTCCTAACAAACGCAGAGTATCCACATTCTCAATTTGCTCGCCAGAAATTTGTAGATAAGGATGGGGAGTATCCAAGGTACGAGATCTGCTGATGATAATGGAGTGTGTTTTACTAGCATTAAGTTTCATGCCCCAAAGTTCACACCATGATGTAATTTTGGCTAAATCCCTATTCAGAGCAGTAGCAATTACGTGTCGATCTATTGGTGATGCAATTGACGCATATAAAGTTGTATCATCAGCATAGGAGATTAGTTTATTTTCAAGCTCGGAACACAGGTCAGCAGTAAAAATAATAAAAAGCAAAGGCCCAAGGACACTACCTTGTGGAACACCAGAAACAACAGTAACAGAAGGGGAATGACACCCATCAATGACCACAGACTGAGATCTTTTCGTCAAAAAATCTTCAAAGATCCTTAAAAAATTGCCACCAATACCAATGAGCTGTAACTCGTATGAGTGGCCGAATATCGCTATGCGATCTACCTTGGCCACTACCTGCACCGGTTTATACCCCAGACCTACACCCCCTGGATCCTTTGACCTACAACCTCCCTCAACATTACCCTTACTCATGCCTAAATATCGGAAATTTAATTGTGGGCCAAAGTCCCGGGGTCTGGGCACCAATATGGCGGATTTAAGGAAGATAAGTTTACTCTAGGCTACCTAAGACTAAAAAGGTCCGCTCATGTAAAATATAAATTAATAATAAAACCAGGAGTGTAACTCACTATTAAAATCACCATAGATAATTGCAGCTAGGCAAGGTGAAGATGCTGATGGAGGTGCTGATGGATGGTAGGCAAATGGCTACTATTCAAACACCATTGGATGTTTACCTCAAGGTGACCACATGGGTGCACCTGAACAAATAATGAATAAATAAGGATGAAGAAAGTTAAATCATGATAATAATTAGGCTTAGCTGTCAGTCGGTCTGTCTGTAGGATGAAGTTGAGTTTAAGTTAATGATGAGAGCTGGATGAAACCGCAACCAGGATCGCGGCGAACTAAGGAGTGGAGTTGTTGCTAGAAAGATAAACAAAAGAGCTCTCCTGCGGTGCGCCACAATCCGAGACGTCATCGTCTTACGCTACGAATCTAGCGGCTACTGCTAAGTTTGTAGCGGATACCTAGCGGTAAATATCGCACCGCTTTTATATGATAAATCATATATACATTCCTAAAGACACTTAAATACTATACTTTCGTATAATAGGCCTTATTTAACTTATTAAGCTTACATACTGTACAAACTGTATTTAGGGTATGATACATAGAAAATATAGGTTATACCACTGACTATCGTGAATCCACGATAGAAGGGGTTAATAATCACTTGATACTCTCAAAACATATAATACACTGTTTACATGGAAAATGACACAATAATATAACGCCAAGCACGGACGAGGATCCACGACGAACTTAGAGAATCCACTAACACTTCTATTCTAACACTGGGTAGAGTCTTGAAG
The DNA here is from genome assembly GCA_037953745.1 of Lithodes maja. NCBI lineage: Eukaryota > Metazoa > Arthropoda > Malacostraca > Decapoda > Lithodidae > Lithodes > Lithodes maja. The sequence continues at coordinate 9,522 of JBAKBP010018445.1, read as the reverse complement.
TAACACTAATTCTATTGTTCAAATGGTTTGTTGCTAAGTCCTTTTTTTCTGTCTTCGTCGGGCCGCTTAGGTGGTCCTGCCGTGTGGTCAATGGAGTGGGATTTACAGATGGAGTATTTGGTTTAGGGCCTTTAATAGTAGTTCCTTATGTCATGACACAGGGGGCATACTATCAGATTAAAGCGAGCATGAGTGAGGACGTGTCCTGCACTGTGGTTGCTCGACTATCCTGACCATTATAATAGTCGGTGAAGAAGTTCGGTCTCGGTACTCTTGGATGTGGGGTCATGACAGAGTACCTATTCATCAGGTGAATGCAGGAAAGAAGTGTGACCATGGCCATACTATCTTTCCCAACTACCTTTGACCTTTATAAGAGTGTTCAAAGAACCCTGATGATTAGATGTTTAGGCCTTTTTACAAGCATATGTCCTCAACCATGGCTTTGGTACATAATTATGATGTAAGGACTTTATATGCAGAGTGCCGTTTAAGTGACGGTGTCTCGCAAAGCCCTGTCTATTGCAGCGGTCTTGCCATGGCAAAGACTTCCCCCAGAGTGTTGAATTGATACTAAGAGTGTTTTAGGGGCAATTCCATATATCCACTTTTAATGTCAAAACTACAAGCCTAGAAAAGATCCTAATGTATTTCGAGCACAATAGTTCTTAAATAGGGAAAGGAACTCTCTGACAATTTGATCTACAGCCATGGCATGTACACGCAGTGGAAAGAGAGGGTAAGTTTACTCGAGCCCTTAGAATTGCTGACTCTACCCTGGGCAAGTCGGGATGGTCATGACTTGTGCTATGATGTCCCAGGTACAGTGGTGGAGGGTCAGAAGGTCACAGGTACGAGGGGCAGATTAGGGGGGTTTCAGGTAGACCCCTCAGAAGTTTCCGCCATGATGTGGGAGGAGCTGCACGGAAGAGCGGCGCATCTGGAGATGAGATATCTGGGGCCTTTTATGTTATGCGAAGTCTCCCTGCTCTGCCTTCCTTTTTCGGGACCCGGAATTGGTGATGGCGATGCATATGTTTGTCCCGGGCGTTGTCGGTAGAGTGAGCGTGATGGCGGCGACTTGAGCATATCGGCTGATGTGTTGGTTTTTAGTGTGGGTGGTGGGGAGGTGGCCATGTTGTTAGTACTCTTCTTTCTTTCTTTTGTTCTTTGGCTTGGTCCTGTCTTCATTCTCTCCCCGGGACTTGTTCTGGTTCTCCTCCTTCTTTCTTTCATTCCTTGTTTTGGTCCTATCTTCTTTCTTTCTCTGTAACTTGTTCTGGTTCTGTTTTTCTTCTTTCCTCTTATTTGTTGTGGGTTTATCTCCGTTGTGGTTTCCCTTTTCTTTTCCGTTTCCTTCTTCTGTCCCTTACTTCCCCGAGACTCGGTAACTTGTTTATTTTTAACTCTGTTACTTTACTAATATTGACAAAGAAATGTGGTGAGAGATCTTATAATCGCCAAACCAATGGTACGACCGTCTTGAAATCTCAAAACCAATGGGGGCCCGATCATTTGGAACGGCTTTGGTCTACCGGACTCGGGAGTGTTCGGCCAGACAGTCCGGGGAACTAAATTAACAACAATTTACCTATTCAAGTTATTTACCTATGCAATCTATCTACCTACAGTCCTACACAATCTTGACATAATGTTCTACCTACCTACCTAATCTATCTACCTCCCTACCTACTCTAACAATATACTTACCTCCCTGAACAATCTGCCTACCTACCAATGCATTGTACATACCTACACAATCTACCTACCTACACAATCTACCTACCTGCCTATATATCTACACAATCTACCTTCCTACCTTCACCATCTACCTACCTACCTACCTACACAATCTACCTACCTGCCTATATATCTACACAATCTACCTTCCTACCTTCACAATCTTCCTACCTATCTACACAATCGACCTACCTATCTACACAATCGACCTACCTATCTACACAATCTACCTACACTATATACCTACGTACACAATCTACCTACCTATCTACACAGTCTATACCTACCTACACAATCTACCTACCTACACAATCTACCAACCTACACAATTAACTACCAACACAATCTACCTACCTATGCAATCTACCTACATACTCTACAATCTACCTACATACATACTCTCTACCTACCTATACATTCTACCTCCTTACAGAACCTACGTATATCTCTACAATCTACCTACTTACCTACAAATTCTACCTGCCTACAGAATTTACCTACCTACCTACACAATTTACCTATAAGAACATAAGAACATAAGAACATAAGAAAATGGGAGTCTGCAAAAAGCCGATCGGCCCATACAAGGCAGATCCCTGTCACACCCAACCCCAATTACTAGGCCCAATTATAGACCCAACTCACTAATACCTTGAGTACTGACCCCACCAAAACGGTCAGAGATTAACACAAGATTACGGGGGTCTGCTGAGCGCCTATTGGCCCACACCTGGTAGATCCCCCTCACATCCAACCCATGTCGTCCATATGCCTATCTAATTTTATCTTAAAGCTCCCTATCGTTCTTGATCACACTATATCACTCGGTAGCCTATTCCACCCATCTACAACTCTGTTACCAAACCACCCACCATATACCTATACCTACCCAGACCTACCTACCTATTACCAAACCACCCACCATATACCTATACCTACCCAGACCTACCTACCTATTCCACCCATCTACAACTCTGTTACCAAACCACCCACCATATACCTATACCTACCCAGACCTACCTACCTATTACCAAACCACCCACCATATACCTATACCTACCCCGACCTACCTACCTATTCCACCCATCTACAACTCTGTTACCAAACCACCCACCATATACCTATACCTACCCAGACCTACCTACCTATTACCAAACCACCCACCATATACCTATACCTACCCAGACCTACCTACCTATTACCAAACCACCCACCATATACCTATACCTACCCAGACCTACCTACCTATTCCACCCATCTACAACTCTGTTACCAAACCACCCACCATATACCTATACCTACCCAGACCTACCTACCCATTACCAAACCACCCACCATATACCTATACCTACCCAGACCTACCTACCTATTACCAAACCACCTACCATATACCTATACCTACCCAGACCTACCTACCTATTACCAAACCACCCACCATATACCTATACCTACCCAGACCTACCTACCTATTACCAAACCACCCACCATATACCTATACCTACCCAGACCTACCTACCTATTCCACCCATCTACAACTCTGTTACCAAACCACCCACCATATACCTATACCTACCCAGACCTACCTACCCATTACCAAACCACCCACCATATACCTATACCTACCCAGACCTACCTACCTATTCCACCCATCTACAACTCTGTTACCAAACCACCCACCATATACCTATACCTACCCAGACCTACCTACCTATTCCACCCATCTACAACTCTGTTACCAAACCACCCACCATATACCTATACCTACCCAGACCTACCTACCTATTACCAAACCACCCACCATATACCTATACCTACCCCGACCTACCTACCTATTCCACCCATCTACAACTCTGTTACCAAACCACCCACCATATACCTATACCTACCCAGACCTACCTACCCATTACCAAACCACCCACCATATACCTATACCTACCCAGACCTACCTACCTATTCCACCCATCTACAACTCTGTTACCAAACCACCCACCATATACCTATACCTACCCAGACCTACCTACCTATTCCACCCATCTACAACTCTGTTACCAAACCACCCACCATATACCTATACCTACCCAGACCTACCTACCTATTACCAAACCACCCACCATATACCTATACCTACCCAGACCTACCTACCTATTCAGCCTATACACACATACACACACACACACACACACACACACACACACACATTTTCATATATGCTGTAGTAAAGTATGGTTATTGGTGTATGTATATAGTAGGAACCACTGCTGTTGTTGACGTTATGTTCTAAATTACGCATATATCTTTTATTGAGGGAGGGTGAGAGCAGGGTGTACAGGTGTGAGTGTGTGTGTAATAATAATAAACATAATAATAATGAAAATAATCATGATAATATTAATAGTCAGTTTATTTATCACTTGCAGCAGCGAGGCTAAGTTTTGTTTAACCTAGGTAGAGTACACTGCTTATTCTACCTTAACTATGAGGTCACATGCGACCTTTGGCGACCATGAGGTGCCGAGTTCCCACCATACTATATACGCAGATGCACTGGTGAGACCTACATGTAGGCTAACAAGCTGATAGTTGAGCAGCTTTTCTATGGAGGCACCACGATGCAATCCTCTCCATCGGGATAGCCAAAAAAATAACCTTTGGGATTATATTAGAGTCGAACCCTCGACCTCACGGTCAGCGCACTGTGCCTTAAGCCACTTGGCTAACCGAGTGTGTGTGTGTGTGTGTAAATCACTCATGTGAATCAGTGAGTGGTACGAGTTGGTGTTATTAACATATTACTTTTGGGTGGCCTTGGTATTATTATGGGCTTGAAACATATCATAAACATCGACCTGCTGTGTTATTCACTACTCACCTGGAACTTGGTAAGCAAAACAAACATTATTGAACAGTTGCAAGCTTCGGGATAAAAGTTAGTTGAAGCTTTAGATATCAAAATGTTAACAAAATTGCCAGATAAACACAGTTGTAATGCCTTTTATGTATACATTTAATCATACTTAACAACTGTTTATCAATCACGAACTCACACATTTTATTTGTATCAGGTTAATATCGATGTTTGCGGCTCCAACTTCCTTATAGGCCGATACTTGCAGTTGGTCCATTTGGGTCCGGACACTTTAGCGCTTAAAAGGTCCTATCTCAATATGATCGTCCAATATTAATAACTGATGTCCTAAGTCCCGCACCAGCAGTATGCCTACTCCAACAACAATATAACTGGCTAATACAGATTAAGAAGAGATGGGTTGTTTTTCTAGACGCCCTTCTCCTTCATGTTTAACCCCATTAGTTTGCAGATTTTAAGAGCTTTCGCCCCATTGCTTTGTCAATATTTAGACCTTTCGTGCTATTTAGGTATTGATTTTTTTTCCTGGCAAACGATAGAGAGCCAGTAATTTTGGAAGAACCGACCTTCGGCCGGCACATTTTTCTACCCAAAAATGTACAAATTAATCTACAAGGGGAATCTAATGGATTTTTTGGTTTTGTATTTGTCTTAAGTATGATGGAGGTCTAGGGAGGAAACTAGAACAATAATGAATACATGAAAAACATCGACCAAAGAGTTAACCATCCCTCCTTAAGACTACCTTGTTCTAAGTTAAATTATAATGTCGTAGTAAGTATTATGTTGTTATACACACAACTGTATATACACACATACTGTATATACACACACATGTTAACCCTCTTATGGCGGGTAACATATTTTTAACTGTATTCTAGCTAAGAAATAAACTGTTTACTAAGCTTAGAATGGGTCTCTATAAAATGTCTGGGCTAGGACCTATCTCAAGTAACACTGTAACTCCCATAAATTCTTTCTAAACTCTCCATCTCCCAGCGTCTTCTATACTGACAAGTTTAAAGACTGAGTGTTCCATAACAGGTATGGAGTTCTATCTCTACTCCTAATAAGTTGTTACGACATAAATAATAAGTTATGACTTTCGCTTCATCGTAAATTATGACTACTTCGAGTTTCCAGTACTGACTTACAAAACAGCCACTCGTTTCACTAAAAACTTTTATCTCCTTTATTATTTATGCTTCCCTACTTCATCCTCCTCCTTCATTTATTATGGTTGTTTCCTGAATTTAAGTATTTTCATTAACTTTCAATATATCTCAATCTATCTGTCTAATCTATCATCTATCTATCTATATATATATAAGTATATATATATATACCGGTATATATATATATATATATATATATATATATATATACTGTATATATATATATATATATATGTATATATATATATATATATATATATATATATATATATATATATATATATATATATATATATATATATATAATATACGGTATATATATATATATATATATAATATACGGTATATATATATATATATATATATATATATATATATATATACTGTACTGTATAATCATGTATATATATATCTCACAAATACACGTGAGCCAATAAATGTTTAAATATTCCCATTCGGGATCGAACCACTGACATTCAGAACGAGTGTCCAAGCCGTGGTGTAGTGTATTAAAAGCTTGGACACTCGTTCTGAATGTCTGAGGTTCGATCACAACTGGGAGTGTTTAAACATATATATATAACATAACTAATGTTCCTATGTAATCTCTCTCTCTCTCTCTCTCACTCTCTCTCACTCTCTATCTCTCTCACTCTCACTCTCTCTCTCTCTCTCTTCGCCTCATTACCATAATTGAACTATATTTAAAAAGTTGACTCTGCTAAGTACACAAAGCAAACCGTAGACAATGAGAGAGAGAGAGAGAGAGAGAGAGAGAGAGAGAGAGAGAGAGAGAGAGAGAATAAAGTTGACTCTGCTAAGTACACAAAGCAAACCGTAGACAATGAGAGAGAGAGAGAGAGAGAGAGAGAGAGAGAGAGAGAGAGAGAGAGAGAGAGAGAGAGAATAAAGTTGACTCTGCTAAGTACACAAAGCAAACCGTAGACAATGAGAGAGAGAGAGAGAGAGAGAGAGAGAGAGAGAGAGAGAGAGAGAGAGAGAGAGAGAGAGAGAGAGAGAGAGAGAATAAAGTTGACTCTGCTAAGTACACAAAGCAAACCGTAGACAATGAGAGAGAGAGAGAGGAGAGAGAGAGAGAGAGAGAGAGAGAGAGAGAGAGAGAGAGAGAAGAGAATAAAGTTGACTCTGCTAAGTACACAAAGCAAACCGTAGACAATGAGAGGAGAGAGAGAGAGAGAGAGAGAGAGAGAGAGAGAGAGAGAGAGAGAGAGAGAGAGAGAGAATAAAGTTGACTGCTAAGTACACAAAGCAAACCGTAGACAAAGAGAGAGAGAGAGAGAGAGAGAGAGAGAGAGAGAGAGAGAGAGAGAGAGAGAGAGAGAATAAAGTTGACTCTGGTAAGTACACAAAGCAACACCGTAGACAATGAGAGAGAGAGAGAGAGAGAGAGAGAGAGAGAGAGAGAGAGAGAGAGAGAGAGAGAGAGAGAGAGAGAGAGAGAATAAAGTTGACTGCTAAGTACACAAAGCAAACTGTAGACAATGAGAGAGAGAGAGTACAAAGTACAAAGGAGTACAAAGGAAATCAAGCAACAACATATCTAGTGACCCCTTCTAGGCTGCTTGTCCTCCAAACACTGAGGATCAAGTGTCCAAACAGTGGTTTAGAGTGGGTAAGGGAACATTGGAAAGGGAACTACTGCCCTAGAACTAATGTCCGTGGCAGGATTAGGAAGTTAGTAGGGGACAGATGGGTTAGTAACTGAGGGGGGTATACAATAAAGTTATTCATTTACAAACGCAGTCAGTCGCGGGTTTGATGCGAGATATTTGTCTAAGCGGAGTTTAAATGAATCAACGGTGCTGCAGTCTATAACGTCTCGGGGAAGCCCATTCCACAAGTTGACAACTCGATTGAAGAAGAAATTCTTAGATTCGTGTGAGTTAAAAGATTTACCAATAATTTTGCAACCGTTTCCCCGCGTGTAATTAGATTGGTCGATAGTGAAGTATTTACTACAGTTCATATTGTCGATGCCTTTGATGATTTTGAACACTTGAATTAAGTCGCCTCTTAATCTGCGCTGGGTTAAAGGAAATAGATTTAATTCTCTAAGACGCTCTTCGTATGGTTTGTTCTTTAGGCTAGGTATAATTTTGGTAACTCTACGTTGAACTTCGTTCTAGCTTGTTTATATCTTTTTGGTAATAAGGGCACCAGGATTGAACGCAGTATTCCCAGAAGAGGGCGGACTAAGGAATTGTAAAGGGTTAGGATAACATCTTTGGATTTATGCTCAAATGACCTGCCTATAAAGCCAATATTTTGTTTGCCTTCTTAACAACTTCTGAACATTGTTGACTCGGTTTTAGGTTACTCGATATTGTTACTCCCAGATCGGTTTCTTTGTTTACATTCTTAAGCTGAGTGCCATTCATCGAATAGTTTGCTTTCTCATTTAGGTATCCGATATGTAGTACTTTACATTTATCCGCATTGAAACTCATTTGCCAAATTTGGGCCCAACATGACAATTTATCTAGATTGTGTTGCATATCGTCAACTTGTTCTTTTGAGAGTACGCTATTTGCAATTTTTGTATCGTCAGCAAATTTCGAGACTGTACAGGGGAGACCCTCATCTATGTCGTTGATGTAAATTAGAAAGAGAATTGGTCCTAGTACCGATCCCTGGGGTACCCCACTACTTACATTGGTCCATTTAGATGCCTTACCGTTTATGACTACTCTTTGCTTTCTGTCGCTGAGCCAATTTTCTATCCATTTCAACACACCGTCTTGTATTCCATGCGCTTTTAGTTTTAGCAGTAATCGTTTGTGGGGAACTTTGTCAAAGGCCTTTTGAAAATCAAGGTATATAATATCTACAGCTTTACTCTCATCGTAGAGGTTGAAGATATCGTGGAAGAAGTCTAAGAGGTTTGTTAAACAGGAACGTTTTTTACGAAAGCCGTGTTGAGTATCTTTAAGTAAGTTATTTGCCTCTAAGTGATTTACGAGTCTGTCTCTTATGACCGTTTCTAGCATTTTACATACAATTGAGGTTAAGCTAATTGGACGATAGTTACTGGGTAGGGATTTGCTGCCTTTTTTGAATATCGGTGTTACGTTGGCTAGCTTCCACTGATCAGGCATAGTCCCAGACTGCAAGGATTCATTGAATAGCAATGTCAGTGGTTTGGAGAGCTCATCCTTAGCTTCCTTTAGAACTCTAGGTGAGATTGTATCAGGTCCAGGCGTTTTATTTACCTTGAGTTTATCTAAACAATTCAATACTTCTCTCTCTGTAACGGTGATATTGCTTAGAACATCTGAATTATCAATCTGAATCGGCGATGGTGTAGGGATATCACTGAGGTCTTCGGTTGTAAAAACTGATGCAAAGAAGGTATTGAGGGCATTACTCATTTGTACTTCGTCTTTGGTGTATTCTCCATTTTCATCGACTAACGGTCCAACAGTTGAAGTAACTACTTTTTTCTTTCTGATATAACTATAGAATTCTTTCGGGTTTCTTTTACTTTGATTCGCAACATGTAACTCCAGGGTCTTTTTACTTTGCTTAATTAACTTTTTGGCTTTGCGTCGTAGCTCTACAAATTTCACCCGTTCTTCGTCATTTTGTGAGGATTTTAATCTATCATTAGCAAATTTTTTAGCAAGCAGACAGTCTGAAATATCTTTATTCCACCATTTGGGCTTATCATTTTGGCCTGGACGCCGTATTTTCGATGGTATGCAGTCTTGCACTGCCTTAAGG